>JAOCPS010058454.1:0-16473 GCA_025505425.1 Graphium colonna | reverse complement strand
GCGTGTGTCCATGGGCGACGGGATCACTTACCATCAGGTGAACCATCTGCTCGTTTGTCTTCCTTTCCATAAAAAAAGGCGGAAAATTCTCAATTCACATGTTTCTGTTGTTTATGTACGTTCGCGCATATCTCCGTCATTTATGAACCGATTTTGAAAAATCTTTTTTTTTTCTAAAAGGGTATTCTCCCGAATTGGAATTATCTCTTTTTATGAATACATTGTATTATATTTGAAAACTTGCAAGTTTATTTTTACAGAAAATTACAAAAACCGACTTCAGATGCCTTAAAAGTGTACTTTCGAAACATATATTCGTCGTTATTTCGATTTTAAAAACAAACTACTCATCCTATTTTGATAAAAAAAATTGAGACCATTGTGGAAGTATACCTTATCGGATAAAAAAATATTTTTTTAAATTAGTTCATAACTTGTGGTGTGCGAACATTCCTAAATTTTATTTAATTTATTTAAAAACAAACTATTGAACCGATTTGTTGAAAATGTTATGGGACTATCTACGAAAAACGCTTTATCATATTTAAAAAAAAGTTAAAATCGGTTCATAAATGACGGAGATACTTGCAAAAATACAGACATTCAATTTTGTTATTTTGTTTTATAAAGAAGAAATACTGAACAGATTTGCCTAAAAATTTTATGGGACCATTTCAGAAAAATACTTCGTAAAATAAAAAAAGAATTTTCAAAATCGGTTCATAAATGACGGAGATATGCGCGAACGTACATAAAGTAAAAACATATAAACATACGAATAGAGAACCTTCTTCGTTTTTTGAAGTCGGTTAGAAAGATTTAGCTTGTCAGTAAAGCCAACTTGCATTTTTTTAAATTATTTTTACCTTAAATATCCATAGAAATATTTAATCTATAATAATTTAAGAATAATAATAGTGTGGGGTTTATTCACTACTTTAAGGAGAATAAGTCCAAAAATAATTACGACGAATGTTTATTAAATATTGCACAATATAATTTACTTGTTATCTATTTCACTAAGATTTAAGAGCGTCATTTATCACTGCACTATACGTAAACATAAGAAAATTAAGGAATAAGGATATAAAATAAAAGTCCGAATGCGCAAATTACGGTAAGCTGGGTACAGAACACCGTTGTTGAGGTTACGCATTTTTACTAAATAGAAACACTTATGATTGTGTAAAAACTGATTGTCTGTTTTTTTTAGTAATTCGAATTCAGAGATTTTACGTAAAACACTTATTTGATAGCCTAATGAATAAGAAATGAGAATTTATATAAGCTAGTAATAGAACCAGATGTTATTTTATGGGGAACCATAAATATAATCCATTTGGCATCGCCAAACAATAAAAAATTTTATGTAATGTTTGCTTTGAAAAGCGAAAAGCATTTGAATTTCTGTTATTTTTAAATTATTAATGTTATTTCTGTTATGGTTAGCTTAGATGTGTTATATATCTTATTTGTTCTCTTGTTTTTTGTAGATTTAATATGTTTAAAAGTTAAACAGTTAACGTCCATATATGTACCAATAGTACCACAATATGTATAGCATTCTTTTCTCGTACACTTCGGGTATTGTTTTCATCTTAATTTTGTATAAATTTGTTTTGAATAATGTCACCTATGAATTCGCATACTACGGAAGAATGGGGTGAAAGGAGACTAAGGAGTGTCGTGAAACAAATTCAAGATTTTTTCATGAACACAAAACTCTTCCATGTTTCATCTTATAACAATACATATTCAAACATGATTTTATTAACCGACTTCCTAAAAGGAGGGGGTCCTCAATTTTAATGTTTCCATTTTTTATGTATGTTCGCGCGTATATACGCTAAGTAATTTTTTTATCTGAAAGGCTATACTTGGTAATGGTCCTATTTAATTTTAAGAAATATCGGTTCAATAGTTTGTTTTTTAAAATAAAATACCGGAACTAACATGTTCCTCAAAAAACACTTTTAAGGCGTTTGAAGAATTTGGTTATTTGTAATTTTCTGTAAAAATCATCTTGTTTGTTTTTTGTTGTTGCGATGTTTTAAATCATATTTTAAAGATAATCGTTGGAGTGAAGTATTTTGGAAAGGTCCAAAATCGGATGAAAAAGAAGATTTGGTGAAGGGAAATTGAAAATAACCATATCTATTTAAATAAAAAATCAATAGCAAAATAAAGGAATAATAAAAGCTGTATGAAAGATGTTATGCTCTAGCCTAAGAATACCAAAATAATAAAAAAAATAATGCGTCACTATCCTTCCTCCAACCTTCAAACCAGGCCACGAAGATAGCACGTTAGGCATTATTATAAAAATATATGAAAAGGTGAAATTAATCTTCTGGTAATAAAGGAGGGGGAAGCCAGTAAAAAATTCCTACTGTATGTAATTCTGTACTTTTAGCCATCCCCCACTATTTTAGACTAAAATGATAAAAGGCTTGAGAAATTGTGGTCATAACTTTTTTTTTATGGATAGGAAGGCGAACGAATAGACGGTTCACCTGATGGTAAGCGAACCCGTCGCCGATAGACACTCGTAACATTCGGGGAATTGCGAGTGCGTTGTCAACACGGGGATAGGAATAAGAAAAAAAAGGGTAGACGTGGCCATCCGACTTCCTCAAAAGTCATGCATACTTTGTTTTATGCCGACTTTATAAAGGGCGGTGGTACTTTCCCGGGTGAGCACGGCCGTAGAAGTGCAGCTAAAGCTGTGAAAAGATGTTATGCTCTACCACCTTAAATATATTAGACATTATAACTGTCTGCAGAAAATTTAAACACATTTCTCCTCGTTTCTTCCTAATTTAGCGCGCACAGACGCAATACACGTAGCAAAAAGTTTTTTTATGTTTTTATCATAATTAATTTTAATTTCTGAGCTTTCGAAATTTATGTAGAATTTTTGATGAAGAGTGCTCCTTGTCGCGTATTCCATTCTTGTTGTTAGGTCCTTACCATTATGCTATATTGAGGACCAAAAAGAGCGATACTCATGCATCCGAGTGTCCCTACATACCATTTTTTAATTAAAATTTACGATGCACAATTTTTTCTTTTTACTTGCAATATAAAAAATTGCTTCAAGTAATTATTATCAAATACATAATTATTATATACGTAATAACCTATAGTGATATCCGTATATTTTGTAACTAGAATGTTAAAACATGGTAAAAGTGATATTTTCAATCAAATGAATATTTTTAAGAACGTTTTTTATACAAAGACTAGATTTTTGGACAAAATTGGACGTGAAATATTATACGTTTAACTTGTGTGACATTAGTTAATATATAAGTTGCATTTTCATAGAAAATCCAGCGTGTGAATAGACAATTCATCTAATGTATCTCTTAACAAACCGTCACTCATAGACGCCCACGACAAAAGATAAAAGCTCTTGTAATAATGCTGTTGTTGAGTTCTCGAGTAGTGATTGATTAACAAGTGGTATTTACATTTATGAGCACTTTTGCTTTTAGTTTTAGTTAAGTTAATGTAAATCAACAACAGCACTGATAAAATTGAAATATCCACTCCGTTCCAATGAGCTCATCTAAGAAACTAAAACATAGTTAATGGTACTAACTTGTGTTCAAACCACTGCTTTATACTTTTTTTTTAAATTTCGGACATTTTTACAATTGGTAAATTAGAGTACGATATCTCACGTAAAGCTTTTGCTGCATTTATAAGGCCGCTTGACCGGTAAGGTACCAAACCCTCTCACGCGAAGCCAACATAAAATAAAGTAAAACCGCTTTTGGGATTACCATATGGCTATTTCTACACTATTTTTCCCCGCCTTTTCCTTACGAAAACTGAATATGTTCCTAACCCGTCTTGCTCCTATTCTTTCCAGTACGACTTATTTTCTCCAATATCCAAAGTTGACAATGCAATATCGGAAGACAACTTAAGATCAGATGAACCGTCTGATCGCTCACCTTTCTTTACAAAAAAATATAATCTGTGTACCTCCTCTGTTAATACATAGCATCTAGCGAGATCTACAATCTGAAAGAGATCTTACTAATATTTTTGTATATCGTTTTGTATTGTTTGTACGTGCAAAATACGAATATGTTTGTAAATGTCACTGAAAATAGTGAAGGAAATTAAGGTGGCAACACAAAATTTATCTTCACTAGTGATAGTTTGCAAGTAAGACTTATATCCATAGCTAAGGGACGCGATACGGAGAAAAGCCATTCTATTAGGAACAAAGAGAGCAATGACGGCGTTTTATAATCTTTATTCTTGTAATAGATAAACATTATTTTAAAGTTTAAATTTTAAATTAAACTGGGTAATTGACTAAGTCGGGCAAAACATATCAATCAAAGTATTTTTACTGTGGTAATGGTTTGATTTCAGTTATTGAAATAACATACTCGTTAAACGTATGTAACATAATAGTATTGCAATTCCTAAAATGTCAACACATGTTCCGAAAATGATACTATTTTTTAATTAGCACGAGAACGAAATTCCTATTTCCAATTCCAACAAACAAATGTACAAGTTATATAGCGTCGATTAATTTTGTTGAGGAGAGAGAGTGCCCTAAGGCATTAAGTTCGCGCTTTGATGCCATTTTTTTTTTTTAATTAAAAGTTAATGTAATAAAAAGAATAGCGCTCGCACATTAACGTGATATGTCAAGAGTGCCTCAACTCCTAACTAGCGATTACTTAATTTGTGGACATTTTTTTTTAAATTATTTAATATCCTATAACGTGAAAAATAACGTTTGCGTCGTTTTTTTTATTTTATATAAAAATAATACTTATTGCTTCATCGTCTATTTATGAACAAAGTAGTCTACAGGTACATAACATCTTTTCACAGCTCTTGCTGCACTTCCACTGCCACGCTCGCATTAAGAAGTACCACCGCCCCTTATAAAGTCGCCATAAAATAAAGTATGCATGACTTTCCGAGATGCCGGATGGCCATGTCTACCCTTTTCTTTTCTCACTCTTTTTCCCTCCAAATCCTTAATCCCAACCACATCCTATCCAATAAACCTATTATATCCAATTTCCCTGGTTTACAACACACTTGCAATTTTCTAGATGTTACGTGTGTCTATGGGCGACGGGATCGTTTACCATCAGATGACCCGTCTTCTCGATTGTCTTTCTTTGCATAAAAAATTTTTTTACACAAAAAGTCAAATGACATATATTCAACGCATGCTTATTGCAGGCTCCATTTGTTTCCTCCTCCTCATAGCATGACTTTGAAAAATGAGTCGGTAATCGGCTGTATAGTTCTTCTGCGGAAGTTGTTATCACTTTATTCGTCAACAAAAAGGTCTTTTTGTCAATAAAAATTTTGTATAGTTTACTACTACGTTTTTTAAAAAAGTTATTTAGAATCATCTAACAAGCAATTAATTGTAAAAAACAATACACACCTAATAATTTGATTTATAAATTATCGACACATCAATTATTGTCCGCCATAAACCATTTCAATAATTCTTAAAAAGTTTTAAAAATTATTACTTTTAAAGAGAAAACAAGTTTGTTTTGTACTCATGCAGTTGAGAATAATAATCGATAATCGATTAAATTTATAAACGATTGTACACAACCTGTTCTCTGCTGTAAGTTGTCAAAATTACCATCTTAGGGCGGGTACACACTGCGGTGTTACTCTAAATATATTGCACGTTAATCATATTAATCTAGTGTCCAAACGCCGCAATAGCAAAATATCAATACATTTGCTTGCGACGCGGCGTAAAAACTAAGGCCGGACACACATTGTGGCCGATGTAATTCGTCACAATCACCAAACAAATGAGACTGCGTTTACTCGTCGCAATATTTGATTGGTGGTTTTACTTTAAATATTGCATGCAATTTAATTTGACATTTACGTTTTTTGGCCGCTGCCTTTTCATTTCCCACAATACCACAATGCGAGAAGATTTTTGTGGAAGGGGTGATTTTGTGAATAGTATGGAAATCTTGCCAAAGGCTGCAAAGCACTCATTGAATCAATCAGAACAAGAGAATTCTGTAAACCCATTATCAATATGTATTCGACAGATTTAAAAATACCGTAACAGTCTCCAGTAAATATAGATGACTCTGGTGGAAGTTTGATTTTTGAACTATACTGAATTGGTAATGATATACACCAACACCAACACATTCATTGTTTCCAAGTTTAGAAGCATCTGTAAATATTTGATGGTAACCATTCCAATGCAATTGAAGACTCTAGAATGTAATTGAAGTTATGTTTTTGGCTTATTACATCATTTTTGTGCAGGTTGTAATTGCAAATGGTCTTATATTTAACGTGTAATAATGGGAGAAATTGTGAATTATGAGACGGTGCTTTAGTTGATTTATATATCTTCATACTTTTAACTAGACATGGAGTCAGTTTATGCTTTCAGAATGATGAGTATTGTACTTGTTCACTAAGATGAATAATTTTGTTTAATTAATAATTTTGTTAAATTCATTATACCAAATGGGGTATTGGTCCGTTTTTCTTTGTCTAGCACGTGGTACAAATTCATATATTAGGTTGTACATATATATAAATATTATAAAAAGAAGAAATAGCGCTCTCTAATGATCCCATACTAAGAATAGTCTGCCAATCTTCTGCTGATATATGTTTACTTATAGTCTCGTAATCTGCTTTATGGAATAGAAATCGAGAATGAATGTTATGGGATATACAGGGTATAACTACATCAGTAATGTCAATTTCTAGTGTTGGATGAAAAATATCCTCTTGTACAAGGTGTTTTGGTGATTTATTAACTACTGTAGGAAAGTTAGTTGAAATAAGGTAAAGAATATTGCTACAAGCATTTACATTTAGATTAGGTTGTTGAAGACCAAGAATACTAGTTTGGTTTATGAGGGCCTGTGCTTAGTATTGTAAATCTGATGTTCCCTTTTTAAGAAGTATGTGGCCTTCAGATGACCATTGAACGCAAGGAAGATTGAAATCGCCTCCTATAAGGAACAAATCCTCAGAACATGACGACACAACGGAAGATAATAATGTAGAAAAATTTTCATCGAGATATCAGGTACAAGATAAGTAACACATAAATGGAGGTTTTGATTGACCCTAAACTCCTTGAGGTTTACTGTTACCCAAAGACATTCTAGACTCTCATGTGACCATTCGGGGCGTAACCTTACGGATTGTTGTTCTGCAGCCATAATCATAATGCCGCCACCTCGTCTGTTCCCTTTGCAGTCATGACGGAATGTATTAAATCGGCTATTTAAGAGTTCTGCATAAATAATACCATTATGTAACCATGATTCGATTATTATTACTATATTGCTTATACAAGTCATAATGTTATGATAAAATTCTAATGTTTTCGTTCTAAGACTTCTTAGGTTTTGGTATAATACGCTTAAAGTGTCAAGTTTAGGTATTTTGTTAGAACAAAGATTCAAATCTTATAAGCATAGCGTATTTTCGTAAAGTATTTCCCTTGTAAATATTTAGATCATAAGTATAAATATTATATAGGATAGGACTAAGTACAGAGCTTTGGGGAAGACCTTTTCATACCAGTCTGCTAAATTTGATTCCATTCTCAAGATATAAATTAACGGATCTTTTTGAAAACATATCTACAATAAATTTAAATAACATTGATGGGATACCTAATGAAAGGAACTTTTGTTTTAAAACTGTCTCCAGGACATTATCATAAGCTGAGTGACTATCAAGAAAAACTGCAACTACTGAATTGTTATTTGAAAAGGCTAATCTAATGTCTATGGTGAATAATCTAAGGCTGTCTAATGTTCCCTTGCCTTTTCTAGAACCAAACTGAGAAGCAGCTAAAAGATTTTTGTTCTCTATGAACCATTCTAAACGGATTTTAACAAGATGTGCAGTTATTTTAGCAAGAACTTACGAAAGTGCAATTGGTCGATATGAAGTAATATCACTCGAAGATTTATTTGGTTTTAGAATAGGGATAATTGTCTGAGATTTCCAACAAGATGGAATATATCCCGATGTTAAGACTATGTTAATAAGATCCAAATAATTCTATTTATTTGAATCTTATTTTAGTTTATAAAGTAATTTTAAGCAGTTTAGTAAAGGAAATTTGTAAAAGAAAGCAGAAAAGAAATTTACTAAAATGGAATATGGAATATGATCTCCATCAGGAGTTGAATATTTAACATGGGAAAGGACACCTTTCTGTTCATCAAATGTGAAGGGAGAATTAAGTGCACATCTGGGAACATGTACAGAGATGAGGGATGTTGATTCTGGTGCAAATGCGGAAGCCAACTTGTCCATGAACTAATTAGCTAGATCAGATGGCATTTTAGAGGCAGAAGATTCATTAAATACTGACCTGAACTACCTAATATTGCACCATACAACAGAAGAACTTATATCAGGGCTAGTAGAAGCACAAAATCTTTGCTAGCCATCAAAGATATAACTCAAAATTGTGTGATGTCATATACATACAATATTTCTTTTATGCTATTTTTCTTTTTTAATGAACTGTGTGCACTCCGCATCCCCCCAGGGAGGAGAAGGGACCTTGCCAGAATGACCATGTTTTAGAGGGAAGATGTTGTCAGCCACATCTATTACAGTTTTTGTAAATTGATCACACATAGTCTGGGGATGGAGTTTGTGAAAGTTAGGATATCTAAGCATTTTTTGTTCAACAACATTTTTGTATGAATCTCAGTCTGCATTTTAAAGTCTATACTTAAGGAGTGGTCTATGGCTGCTAGCTTGTGGTTTTTTATGATATTGAAATGTTACAACTACTGGATGATGATAACTACCATAGGAGGATTGAAGGGGAGTCCAATTAAGAGACAGAGCTATATCAGGTGTACATATTGACTGGTCAGGAGCACTAATCCCTTCGATTAGACTCGAATGATGACTAGGTAGGAAAGTGTTTAAAATATATAAATTATAAGAGTCTATTATATCTAATAGCTGTTCCCCATAATCAGCGTAATTTACTGATCTTTTGTCACATAAACGCGCAGAACATACCCAGCCACTTTGACGATTTATGTGACTCCTTCTCCAGCTGTAACATGCACGCTGTTCTGATCTCTGAGAGTTGGCGTAAACCCCATCTTCACTCAACTATGTACTCCGTTTCTGGTTTCATCCTTATTCGAATTGACCATATTGATAAAGCCGGTGAGGGTGTCGCAATATACCTCAGACATGATTTACCCTTTAATATTCTGGCATCCACCTCACAGAGTTACTCAGCTTCTGTTGAGTACTTATTCCTGGAGGTAACTGTTAAAGGCATTAAGATTGTTTTAGGTGTGGTGTATTGCCCCCAAACGTTGAGTATTTCACCGACTTCGATTTGATTTTAGAATCTTTGGGTTCAAAGTATGCTCATCATGTTATCATGGGAGAACACAAACCTCCTGTCAACTTATTCTTTCCGTACTCGTTTTCCGAAAATTCTTAAAATTCCGTCATATTGTTGAGTCAAGCTGTTTTCACATTCTTCCACTGGAAGCTACTCACCATAACCTCTCCAGTGAAGACACTTTACTGACTTTATCTTTTGTTCCAATCCTTTTATGGTTTCTCTACACAGACAAAATCCTGCCCCAGGTTTCTCTCACCATGATCTCATTTTTCTATCCTATACCCTCAAACCTCCTTAACCTTAACCCAAGATGCTGCACGTACTTTCTTTCGGCGAGTTCGTTTTACCTTAATATTGCACTTCTTTCAAGTTACTTTTCTCTCATTAGTTTAAAAAAATAATTAGACTACAATTACCTTCAGATTTCTTTTAAAACTGCGTCGTTTCACAGCCAATATCGACATCGATCGTAAAAGTAATTAGTACGTATTTTCTGTCATTGTTGGTACTGCTGTCCCACGGTTTATTTTGTCCTAAAGATGACAGAATAGCAAAAGTATTTTGTGTTTATTTGGTTTTGTTGGGCATACTATAGATTGTAATAACGCATGTATATCCTGGAAAAGTAACGCCTGTACATTCTAAAAACAAATGTACATGTAGTCAATAGTACATTTGACGAATAAGAAAAAGAATTTATGTTTTTAATAACGCCCTACTAGAGGCCATCTAGATTTTATAGTACACAAGTGTACGCGCAGATGCAATATATTCTTATTCCTTTGATTCTAATCCTTGAGTTTAACACTCTGATCGGACGGATATATCGGATATCGACCGGAGAGATATCAGGTGCATAACCGAATTTTTGTATACACACTATTCGACGGATTATCAGTGATCGATAAATATGTAGACGGACCATCTTAATTTTTAGGCTATAGGGTGATCTTGTCAGTTTCTAAAAGATGGCTCCATACCACTAAGTCACGGATGAAGTTATTTTCTGATATAAAGTGTATAAAACTCAAAATAGTTGTATATCGCGTAAAGTTTTAAAAACATAATTTGGTGGTGATATTAGAAATAGTAGAGGTGGTTTTATTTAGTATTTTTTTAGGTTCACCAACGTACGTCATATAAAAAACATTCACTTAAAAATATAAATACATCAAAACACAACATATATGGCGTACAGTTACAGGCCAACACCAAAAGCCCCAAAAAGAAATTTTACATATCATATTAGCAAAAAAAATATTTTGCCAATAACAGATATTAATTAAAAATATAAAAAAATAAAAATAAAACAAAAAAATTTTTTAAAATAAAATGGCAATGGAAGCAAAATTAAAAATAGAATAAAAATCAAGTTTAAAAAAATTACAATAAAAATTGTGACACTGATAAAATATTATATAATTTATAACAAAATGAAATAATTACAAAATCAACAAAAAAAAAGAAATAAGAATAAATTAAATAAAAATAGAAATAATTACAATAAAATATAATTAAAAGAAAAATATTACAATTATGTTGTGAGTTGATAATTTGGTCACTATAACTACTAATTAATTTACATAATCTTGGGATTAATAAGCTTGGAGAATGGCGAGTTCACTCTGATAACAGATCTACGAAGATGTGGGCACAACAGCGTTAATACATGCACGTGGAATTCTATGGGGAACGCGAAATCTGTAATGAAGCAGTAATTATGGGCAATCAATCTTATTATTTATTGTTTTGAATGTAAAATTGATATCAAGTAGGTCCCCTTACTCTCAATTGCTTCCGCCCATCGATGTGTCAGATAAACAAGTAGATCACCAGCTAATCGACTTCAGTGAAAACCATATTGGCGGTCTTCGATAAACTGATGATCTTCAAGGTAATTGAGGAGTTGGTTATTCAAAATTGACTTGATTATTTTTGTTAGAAAGGAGGTAATGGCAATCGGCCTATAGTTGCCTGGGTCTGAGCGATCGCCTTTTTTATAGATCGGGTGCCCTAAGGTTGTCTTTCAAGATTAAGCAACCACGCTTATGGCGTAGGAGTACCGAAAAAGACGCGTTAACACCGAAGCGCACGTCCTCAGCACGATAGCGGGAATTCCTTCGGGCTCACTTAACTTATGAACGTCAAGGGAGAAAAGCGCTTTATACACTGCCCTCAGGTGAAAGCGTATTTCGGGCATTGATTGTTAACACCCCGGGATGGTCAGCAGTATATTTCACCTATCGTCAAAGGTCGAGTTCAACGCAAAACGAGTGTACAGATCGGCTTTCTCTTTAACGGTGTGGGCCGGCAACTCATTCCCGCTGTGCACATGAAAATAAATGGCGTACAGAAGTCCCCTTGGATCGATTTGGCGAGAGATCAAAACGCGCGAGTGCCGAAGGCTGGTGCACTAGTTTGCCAATTCTACCAATGTTGGTCGAGTTTTACTGCGGATAAAGCACTTTTGAAGGACTTGGAGGCCGAATTATACTCCTTTTTTGATGCAACGATGTTAAAATCGCGGGACGCCGCCGCTGTTGCCGACTATCTTGCAGGAGTGACTGAACCAATTATTTAATTTACCACCGATGGAGACGACAGGGGATGGAATATAAAGTTCCATACTTTGAAGTACCATATCATCCATTGAGAAGCAAATCTGCCTTTAGGGGTAGGATGCAAAGAAGGCCCGCATCTCATCCCAATCCGCTAACCTATTGTGCCATATACGGCGACGTTCGACAGGAAGTGACCGGCAAGTGATAGGCACCTCACTCCGGATTAGACAATGGTCGGAGAGCCTAAAGGAGCGTCGACAATGATCTTGTAATTAACCAGGTGAGCGGTCAGCAGAAGATCCAACAGCGAAGACATATGATCCAATTCGTCCGGGATTCGCGTCAGCAACGTGACCATCCGAGTTAAACGATACGCTACGGTATCGCCCGACTCAGATGGTCACATTATAGAAAAAGTTGTAAACAGATCTTCCCGCATGATCGGTGGTACATATGTGAATGAAGTCATTAGGCACGGAGGGCGTTAAAGTCACCAAGAATTACGATCTCTGCGGAGGGAATCTGCTGTAGCCCGAAATCTGCAGCCATTTGAACGTGGTCAATGAGTCGGTCATGTTTGGTATCAACGCTATGGAATTTGTGTGTAAAGGCACGCGTAGACGCGAGGGTGGTCGTCGCTGTCAACGATCATCCCTACCTTCAAGATTATCGAAATTTCAATCAATACAAAAAGTATTGATTGAAATCGTGTTGGATATATCTTTGCAAAAACAATTTTATGTCATGCGAGTAATATTGAATATGCGAAATAAAATTGATATTCCAAATTTGAGACAGTTATGTACATTTAGAGACTGTTTCAATTGTACCTTTGCTTGAGATTGTGTATTTTTGGTTTTTTGTCTATCGATGATTAAGATAATATTAACAACGAGTTTATTATTTTTCATTCTTTATTTCTGTTGGTCATGGAGTATTTATTTATGTATGTTTATGTTTTAAGTATTGTTTGTATGTTTGTATATATTAATTATTTCTTTATAAATGGATGGTTTGTTTTGATGTCAATTATATAGTATGTTTTTATATATTTATATAAATATAACTTGATTTTATTATGTAAGTAGTATATACTTTTAATACCATATGTGTAATGCACCTGTCAGTGCCTCATAGTAGGTGAACAATTACAAATATAAGCATAAGTCCACCTTTGTATAATGTACTTTGTACTTAAGCCTAAATATATTAGCGAATTGTCACCTTTGTTGTTTTCATAGACTACAAGTACGTTTTACGTAAGTATTACTTATATTTTGTTGAGTTAACTCATTTATTTTAAGATAATGAGTGTAAGTTTGAGTTCGCAATATTCGGGTGGGGCAGACCTACTTATACAGAAGCGAACTTTGTAATGGACTATTATACCGTTAATTAATCTTTCTTTGAATTTGATAAGCAGGAAGTCACGAAAGTTTTTAGCAATACTTGCAATTTACAGGGTAATATTTATTTTTAGTAATTCTATTGAAATGACTTAAAGTCCAATACCCCTTGTATATAATATTTTCAACTTTTGAAAATTAAGATCGATCAAACTTCCAGTTTAAATAATGACACTTGGCGCTAGCTATATCCCTTGTACTGTCTGAAAATATTTAACTTTTGTCTCGTCGTGAAAGTTAAGTTTTATATGAATAAATTACAATATATAAAAACTTTTATCTGTTTTTTGCTGACATGGGCTTGTTGGTTCGTTCGTTTTTTCTGTCATTTTTTCTTAAACCATCATCTGGGTACTAGGGCGACTGATATTCCAGCAGAATTGTACGTTGAAATGGAAGCCGGTTTTGTCTCTGCACGGGACACAGTATTAATGTTCAGTCCCTGTCTGTTACCAGTTTTCATTTATTATTATTTAGTCTAATGCAGAAGCTGAACCAAATTAGCAAGTAAGGTGAGATACCTTAGTGTTACTTACTCCAAGCTCTTTAAACTGCGAAGCAGTATGTTCTGTATAGATGTATGCCACTTCAATTCTTTTTATTTGTCCAAAAATTCTGATAGCATGATGAAATCTCAAACATTTGTTTTAATTTTCTTGTTATAAAGTGTTGGTACTATCTGTATATTTTTAGCTATGATTGAATAAAAAATTACTCAGCAGCCTAAAGGTAAGTTACGGCTATAGTAGAATTTGTTCTTGTAACAATGCAATATTTTTTATAGTGAATAAGTGAAAGAAAATTCCGGGCCTGTTTAGGCCATAGTTTTCTATCTATTCCTGATCAAATATAAATTGGGCTATTTTAACTTGGAAGGTATATAGCAACGTCAACATTTTCGAAGATACGTTGTCGTCTAATATAAACTATTTCGTATGTCGCCCTCCTCCGTTGAAGCTTTAAAATCGTTAAGCCCCGTGTATTGAAGATACGTAAAAGCTTATTGGTGTTAGTACGGTAGCCAAATTGTATGAGAAGTCCATAATAAATTCAAGAAAAGTATTAAGGGGCGTTTGTGTGTTAAAAGTTATTATAATATTAATGATAACTTGAATGATAACACATCCTGTTAATGAACTGCTCGCTTCATGCTTTTTCAAGTTAAATGAAACATTTTGTTAAATATATTATTAAACATTTCTAAGAAATGCTGATAAAAAAGTCCCACTGAGTTTCTTACGCCGGTTCTTCTCAGGTCAGTGGGTTTCGTTCCGAACCAGCGGTAGTTATTTATGACAATATATAAGCAGGTGATGTTACTTCTATATTTAATAAAGATATTTTTATTTTGATATTTGAGTCGTTATCAGGTCAATGGATTCTTGCCTAAGTATCGCCGTATTTTCTATCCAAATTTAAATTCGACCGGATTAGCCTAATTTAACAGAAGTTGATTTTCCTTGTTGTCGTTTTTTTGATGAATATAGTCAGTCATTTGCTGTATTTATACATAATTGTTTGGGTGATTGCAGAGCTTAAGAGTATTTGGATTTAAAGTTGTTTAAACGGGAAAATCATTAATGTATTTTAACAAAAACAATTGCCACTCCAATTAGAAAAAAAACTTATCACTAAAAAGGTTTGAAAAGAAATTATTTTATTGGCTGAGAAATTAATGTTTTTATGTACAGGAATATTTCTAGAGTTATGAAAAATTCATTGTAATATTAGAATCATTGGACACACTCAGTTCCTTTAATGATATTACTGTTACCTTTCATATAATATAATACCTAAAAAAGACATGGAAGTATAAATGACTAGTTTTATTTTATATTCGTTAGCTTATATTGACATGTTTTCGTAATCGATGATATGATTATGAATAAAAATTTTGTATAATATTTATTTATATTTACACTTTTCATAATTTTAATGTAGTTATATGTTGTATAAATGCAACTAGAGAAAATTATGGACGCGATCTGACCATGACAAAATTCTTATATCGTTTTTCTCCTGGATTTTAGTGTATGTTATATTTTCTCTAAACACGGAATAAGTTGCTTCTATATTTAAATAATTGAAACGAAAGAATTAATATTTGTATGTCTGTTAAACAGGCAGAATAAGTGGCCTGTTAAAAAATTTGAAGACCATAACTTATTCCCTATTCTTGCAAATAAATGTAATAAATAAACGTAATGTACAAATTTTTTTAAAGAGGATGATTGCAATAATTTCTTAATTGATTACCACAACCTATATTGGCTTGTAATATTTATATAATCAAGGATTCTGACAAGCAGGCTTAATAATGACTATTTTATTACAAAATTGTAAATTAAAGAGAAGTTGTTGAGTTTCTCGTGGGTCTCTTATCAACGGAACTTGCTTTTCCATCCCGTTGTAGCTTTCTTACAAATGTTTATAATCTTTTTTAAACTTTGATCTTTCAAAAAAAAAGAGCGCGAAAGCGTCTATGTAAATAATCACATTTTGACTGAATAATTTAAAAGGTATTAACCACAATTATAAATGTAATTAATGACAAACAATAAATTCATAAATCCAGGCACTTTTGTATAAATGAGCGGTGCCTTGTTGTGTACCAATCAATCATTCAGGTTCGATGATGTTTACCAATGCTCCGATCAGCAAAGTTACATAACTGTTTAATTGAGTGAGATGCGATTGCGAGTGAGATGAGATGCGAAAACAGCGATGGAAACCAAATCATTCAAACAGAATTCTAGTAGAAGTATCAGCTAAGCAGTAAACCACTGTAGTGTCGTGACTTTTAATATTCACGATTTATAAATACGAAATTCAAACAAATATGCGCCGACAGGTAATAAACTGTTTTGAAACTAATTGTGAAGCACGAATTTAAATAACATTACTATTTTATATTTTCTATCGAAATCCAGGCGCTGAGCAGTGAGTTACGGGCCCTTTGGGAATTCATTTCAACGAAAGCGTATTCATTATTCACGTTTTTATCAGGTACAAATGTTTATTACTTTATTAATATTATTTCTAAGACTTACGCGAATATTTGACATTTTTAAATTAAACAACTTTACGGATTTTATCGCGGTTTATT
>JAOCPS010058344.1:0-16478 GCA_025505425.1 Graphium colonna | reverse complement strand
GATGTTGCGTGTGTCCATGGGCGACGGGATCACTTACCATCAGGTGAACCGTCAGCTCGTTTGTCTTCCTTTCCATTAAAAAAAAAAAAAAAATCGCGGAAAATATTTTTTTTCACTTCAATGTGCCGTTTGTAGTTTTCAACAAAACTCAAGGTTGAGTTATTTAATGCGCTATTATTTAAGTTTCTCACAGGTGCGACATTGAAAAATTAATTATTAATAAAACCCATTTGATGTTATAAGTATCTCTTAAAATATTTGCTACTTCCCGCGACGTTTGTGCGTAGTTTGCTTTAATCTTAAAATTAAGATCACTTTATTTTATAACTGCATGAAATTATCATGAAACTAATTTAGTGAATATAAATAACATTTTCATAGTGCAATCACAGTATCATTAATCGATGACCGTCGTAATTAATTGATGACCGTTGGCGCAGTGGCTAATACATCAGCAGTGATTTCGCTGGTCGTGAGTTTGTTTCCCAGCCGAAGCAAATGGGTTCTTGTAACACTAGAGGAAAGTTTAACAATAAGGGCAGCATTTAAAAAAATAATGATCGGTATATCCGTTTTTTAGCTACAATATTCACAATAGATTTTAAAATAATCGATAGATTTTATCAAACAAATAAAAGTAATGGTATGATTTTTTTCATTAGATCAATAATTTGTGAATTCCACTATCTATTGTCCCCCAGTTTATTTAGGACAAAATTGGTGAAGATAATTTGTTTTTAAAATTAAAAAACCTGAAAAATTTACACCATTACCGTTGAATTAAGGCGATTTAAATGTTCGGAAAAAACAATTTATTTTCTGTAAAAATTATGTATACGATCTCCTACGCAAAGCTCTCTTTTTGTAAAACTTTGTACAAACAATAATAATTATTGTTATTTCCCTTGTTCCAGATACTAATGGCATTCGGCTGGTTGGTCAGCGGCGCATTGTGGTCGCTCGTGTGGTGGGCTGGCTTAGATTCAGGCTCCGCTCAGTACAGATATAGCGCGACGTTCGCCGCCCAATACGCCGCTTTGGCACCGATATCGTCCGCTTTGGCAATCGCATGGCTAATATATGCAGTGCACAGCGGTCACTGTGGTGAGTACGCTACAACTGATTGCAGCTGAATCCGGTTAGCGGGATCACGGGAGCCATTTGCACGGAAAACATTCGGCGGTCACGTAACAATTGTTTTGTTTAATTCGGCCGCAATGATTACAATGATCGGCTCCCGGGACACGTTTAAAATTTCCATTAGGCAAACGGAAAATTGGATTTCAACTTAATATCGTAAAATGTATTTCGTGCATTCATCGGGTGAATATATTATTTTTAACTGGGTTCAAGCTAGAAAAGCCTATTTTATAACCTGTTAATAGGTGTTAGACGACAGTGCATAAATATATAAATTAAATATATTAGTTTCATTATGAATGAGAATTAGTAAGTAAAAGTCATAAAGAAATAAGGTCTCCCTGACTGAGTTTCGGCCATGGCGAATAATCTTCTCCGAGATTTGCCAACTACGCCGGAGATATTATAGTGCACAAGTATACGCGCAAACACAAGTGCACTATCTGGTCCCTTACACTCACAGCTCGATGAGGTGGATATCCAATGCGACCGGAGAAAAATCAGGTGCTAGTACGACGTTTTACATGTTGATCTGACGTATCATCTTTTATTTTGATCAGCTCGCACTACTCTAATTCAACTAAGAAACAACAACACAAAGTTATCGTGCCTACGCGGGATTTGAATCCACGACCTAAAACACATGTCACTTATCTAAATCTGAAATTCATATTAAATTATAAAACTATCCGTATTTTGCTTCTTATAGAAAAGTGAATATTTTAGTTTCAAAATAGGCTGTCAAGATAATAAATTAATAGATATTATCATTAACGTTGTTGAAAGCCATGTTCATTGTTGTAGGTGGCTTACATAGCTATCCAAACCTTTTATCTGTAGTCGCCGACTTTGTCTTTGATTTATGACGCAGACATAACTTTAAAAGAAACGAAATAAAATAAATGATAAAAATAAGATAGTTAAATATGCTACAGATTAAAAGTTAACTGCATTAATATTATACCCTATAATGGCTACAGTTATTCGAGAAAGATATTTTTGTGTAAAATGAACAATATGAAACAATATATTTTTTATGATGATTTGCAGATTTTCTCCAGTGTCTTCTCTGCAGTCGGCCGTTAGCCCTTATAAGTCGTATTTCATACGCCCTTTATCTCTGTCAGTTTATAGTGTTTCTGACAAATGCGGCTACAGTTAAGACCTCTAGAGAATTTACCTTAATATCTTTGGTGAGTTTGAGATAAGATGTCTGATGCTTCTAATAAATTTCATTTTATAACTCTTTAATATAAATTCGTAGTGTTGTGATACGATAATTTTGTTTATATGCCAAAAAAGTAATTAAATATTTTACTTTCAGATTGATATTCAAGAGATATCAATGATATTTATATCGTCAGTATTGCTCACGTTAACGTTTATTACACCAATGCAATCTCTACCAAAAATTCTAATCTCTGTATCACAACCCAAAACGGATTCAACGACCACTGAGATCATTCAGGAACAACCAGAAAGTCCGAAAAAAAAAGAAAAAAATATGGAACCTCCCAAAATAAGGAACAGACAAACCTTGATAGCACACAGAGAAGTCTTAGAAGAAATACCCGAAGTTGAAATAGAATATGAGCATCAAAGAGATTTGCATGACGGGCTAGAAGAAATTTTAGAAGAAGAGGAAGACGAAGAGGGCACAGGAGAAATTGCAGAAGAGTTAGAAATAATTGAAGAAGAACAGGCGGAAGAAGATTTCTGGGCGAATAGAGATGAGGAAGCTCAAGTAAGACCTGTGTCTAGGGATAGCGACAGGGATCTTGACGATTGGGAGGTGACGGGTAACGGAAATGGAAGGAGCGGGGCTCAGCACTATCGATACTCTATAGAACGATGATTATAATGAAATAAATGTTATACGAAACGATTCTATATTTTCATTTAAGTTTGTATTTCCAGAAAAAAAAATATAAATTTCTCTTCCGTCTTTGTTAACACTAGAACTACGAACTGGTCAAAATGACCGGTTGCATCATTTATTTATGCCCGGTTGGTTGAAATAAGTGTATGGTAAATCTTCGTAGCTCTGGTGTTAAATGTCATTAAGTCAAGTAGATATTGAAATCTATAAAATAATATAAATCTTTTGCAGACGAATAACTTAGCAAATGGCTCTTCAGGGATCTCACTATTGTTTTGATTATAACTAAAGTTAATTGTATCTGAACATAATAATCATATCTATCTAGTCCGGTCTGAAATTAAATACAGCATTGAAGCTAAAATGATATTTAATAAAACAATAACGGATTATTACTTCTTTTATTTATAACTAATAACTTTATTAAAATTCTTGAAAAGTTATATAGTAACACTTGTGAGCCGAAGTGTACACCGTTTTTTTTTCGTCGCAATTTAGCAGGCGTCGATCCGCGACGCCATCGCCTGTCATTACGTAATAGCAATTCTTCGGTGTTGCCGTTCAAACGAAATCGAGTCTGTCTTTACGGTTGGAAAGTTTTAAAGACCGTTTGTTTTAGGAAAACTTTGCCTAATATATTCATAATGATATTTATTTACCAGGTTGTAATATCTTTCGTACATTTTTTCATTTACCAGTCTTTGGGTGTAAACTGAGACTTGATTATCATTGCTATGTTACTAATATCAGGCTGGATGATTGAGTTTTGCTAGGATTTTAAACGAATTTTACGGCGGTGGTGAATTACTACAATTTTAACCGCTCTTTTATTCACTAGTTTGGAGACAAATTGCTAATAAAGAAAATAATTAACTTCCATTTGCCCCTCTTTCCGAAAACAAGTTTTTTTTTCACAGAAAATTACAAAAACCGACTTCAAACGCCCTAAAAGTGTATTCGAAACATATCTTCTCCGTTTTTTTGATTTTAAAAACAAACTACTAATACGATTTTTATAAAACTTTTGTAGGACTATTGTGAAAGTGTACTCTATCAGATAAAAAATATTTTTTCAAATCAGTTCATTAGTTGCGAAGAGATGTGCGAACATTCCTACATTTCGTTATTTTTATTAAAAAAACAAACTAATACAATCGCAATGATGAGAATAATGCATTAAAAAAAAAAAACATAGGACTATTTCCAAAGTATACTCTATCATATAAAAAAGATTTTTTTAAATTAGTTCATAAATGACGGAGATACACGCAAAAATGCATAAATTCAATCTTGTTATTTTGATTTAAAAGAAAAACTACAGAACCGATTTTCATGAAAATTTTATGGGGCCTTTCCGAAAGAATGCCCTATAAGATAAAAAAAGAATTTTCAAAATAGGTTCATGAATGACGGAGATATGCCCGGACGTACATAAAAATATACATCCGAATTGAGAACCTACCTCCTTTTTTGAAGTCGGTTAAAAATGGTTATCTGCAAAGTTAGTTTACGGACGATAATTTTACGTGATAATGCCATAAGACGAACATTTTGGCCAATCGAGCTTCTTTATCGCTCCTCGCACTCGCTTGCACACTCAGCGTAACGTGACAATGAGTCACGCTTTTTCGTGCGTGTAGCCGGCACCATCGGTTTGTAAGACGTTATCACATCAAAAATATAACTAAATGTTAGTTGTTTTCTTTTTCTCTTTAATAAGTTTATAATTTGCAAAACATAGCAGGTAACTTGACAGGTGCATTTTTTTATGGAAAGGAAGACAAACGAACAAACGGTTCACCTGTTCAGCGATCCCGTCACCCATAGACTAACGCAACATCCGGAGAGTTGCGAGTACGTTGTCAACCTGGGAGATCGGATATAATAGGTTTATTGGATAGGATGGGGTCGGGATTTAGGATTTGGAAGGGATAGGAGTGGGAAAAGCCATCCGGCATTCCTAAAAGTTATGCATACTTTATTTTATGCCGACTTTATAAAGGGCGGTGGTACTTCCCCGGCGAGCACGGCCGTAGAAGTACAGCAAAAGCTGTGAAAAGTTGTTATGCTCTACCACCTCTAGAACAATAACAACAATATTGATGTAAAAACTATGAATGTATACAGTTGAGCTCTCTTTTATGTTCGGTTAAATAATACTTCAAAAATATTTTTCGAGATCTTATGCGTAAGATGACTTGCCGGTGGTTTCAAATTACGCTAAACCAATACCACTATGTCCACAAGAAAACCGTTGACAAATCGCAAGGGCTGTCAACTGGGGTTGGGGTGAGGGTGATTGATGCCGCAGGGTCGTAGGTAGCCCTCGATGTTTGTACAAGCGACATGCGAGCGGAGATATTTGAGAATTTGCTAAGGTTACCAGTTAGGGTTGGCACTACAGAGTTTTGTATTTTTAATATGTAAAATTTGAGATGGTTTTTATTGTTATGTTTTATTATTCCTATCGTATCTAAGTTTTTTCTATATATCAATGTGTAAGACTTACCTTGGGTCTTCTACAGGGCTATGAAAGTTTCTTGCTTCATTCAATCTTTAATTAATGTATGTTGTCTTGAGCATATTTTAAAAACATATTACTTAACTAAAAATGTGCTTAAAATATGTACAGTCGTAGATATTATTTATTTCATCCTAATTAAATAATAAATAAAACAGTTTTATGCCATTTAATAATAATAAATCTTGACACATGTTTTAATCAAGCCGCTTTTTTCACTACAACGCCATTCGTGCAGTTATTTATTCGAGCCCTTCGAACTTCCACACTCCACCGCGTCCATTGGCCCCCGCCTTGACTTATGTGCCAATTTCGACCTTACTAAATCACCAATGGACCCCGCTGCCCAAATATTACGCCCATAAATCGCCAAATAATCTAGATAAGTTGTCGCCATAACTGCACGAGAAAAATTAACAATATTTTTTCCATGTTGACACACGCGTCAAGTGACATTGGCAGCTTTAATGAGATTTGTATAGTCAAACCTATCAATAAATATTGCTTCGCTTTATTTTTAGGCCTCCGTAGTTTATAAGGAACCCTTATATTTTCGTCTTGTCTGTCCGTTTGTCCGTCCGGGCTAGTACACGCCGTGTCTGCGCCGATTGTCACGAAAGTGATGAATAGATGTATATTAATAATCCAAAAGTTTGTTTATAAATTATGTAAAATATTATTTTCTGAAATAAGAGCTTTCTGGCAAAATTTATGGAGTCAACCGCAAAATAAAATTTGTCGGTATTAATTTTATCAAGTGGTTGGACGGACCATCGGATGGCTACGGTACCCTTTCATATGCGTACCCGACACGCTCTTGGCTGGTTTTGTTTAATTTTTTTCCTAGTTCATTTGGAATATTCCTTATACAGCAATATATTTTAACAATATCTGCGAATAGAACGAATATTAAACTTTAGTCGGAAATTATAGTCAAACATCATTTGGAAAATTTTAATTCATTGCTCACTTGTGTTGATCTGAACGATTTTACTAACTTCACTGATTAAACCCAGAATAAAATGCGTGTATAATATTGATAAACTAGAAAACAAGCACAAGTTTTATTCATTTTTATTTTAAAAAATGTCTACACTAAATTGTATTCAACGACGGACTTAATGCCAATGGTACCAGTAACATTTGGGTTGTACAAAGAAAATACTTCAAACTTAAAACTTTTCGTTTATTCTTTAAAAATGAGTCAACATGCAAAAATACTTCTGTATTCCGAATCCGCATCAAGATGACATAAAAAGTAAAGCGCCTGCAGAATTATTCGAGCAAAATTCCAACAGTGCAAAGTTGTTACTTTTTTTAGAAAGGAAGAAGGCTATTTATACAAAAGCACAAAGTGGCTAGTAAAATTCAAGGCTAGACCAACTTGAAAACAGCAACATAGACGTTACACTGTGCTTTTTTATTCAACAAAACAGGCCACCGCTTGACCGCGATATCCGATACAATGTGTAGACGAACTTCAGTGTATTGAACACGAGAGCTTGTAAAATGATTGGAAAACTATTCTAGCATGCTTCTATCTTAGTACCGTCGGGTATTTTGTGTATTTTATGTGTACCGCATATGTAACTCATTTTACTTTATTTTAATCAAATACATTACTTATACTTTATGAATCTAATAAATAAATTCTGAGATTTTTAAACTGTTCTGTACCTCTGGAATACGTATATTTCTACGTTATTTTTTTTCAAATATTTACGAATCAAAGTTTGTTTTTAAAGTAGATAGTCAATTAGACAGTTTGATTCAATATCATTTTTAGTTTAGCGATTGAAAGAAAAATATACTTCATTTTATTTAGTCGACACCAAATGAGCAGGAGGTAATTAATTCGTTTGAACGGTTTTTGTTTGGAACATCGAAATTCCATCATTTGTGAATCGAATTTAATAATTCTTTTTATCTTAAATCATACGGCTATTTAACAAGTTGTCTCCATAAAACTTTTGGAAATATCGGTTTTGTTGCAATTTAAAATCATAATAACTAATAAAATACGCCACGAAAGCTCACCTTTGAGCCATTTGTAATTATTATTTTTTTTTTATATTGTGTGAAAATAATACTTTATTGTAATAGATATTTTTATACTCTGAAGCGGTTGACGACTTAAAATTATAGCTTACATTTATGCACTTTTATTCCGTACTTTTCAAGACGATGTGGATTTTATTCTAGTAATCCCCTGAACAACATACAGGTAAATTGCAAGGCAACAAAACTTTAGCTTTTAGAATTCCACCCAGCAAATTACATTACGGAATACCGTGAGCAAATAGGCACCGTGTCATGGACAGGGCAAAATTAATTTACGACCTTGTATCGAACGGGAGGACGTTGTAGCGTAATATTGTTCCTAACCAAAAAAAGCTTTTAACTTCAAACATTTCCCTTACACGTTTTATTTATCTGTTCCCTTGTATTAAGGGACAGGAATGCCACAGGGCGCTTCCCGGCGCCGCTATTATTCATCTGTATTAAAATGTCCGGTGTATCGCAGGGAACGTGTATAGGTACCATTCATTTTTATCCATCGGAACATGGGTGTCCGGAATGGAATAAACAAAACCCCGGTGTACACTCCAAACGTCGGACATGTTTGAGCTCGTTCGTTCAGTGTTTGTCAAACACTATTTTTTTTGGATCGCACGAATATTGCCTTAATTTGATAAATCAGAAATTAATACACTTATATCAGTACTGATTTAAGACTTATCATGTTGGCTTATAAAAATAATTATACTAATTTCGTGCCCTCTTTATTCTGTGTAGCTTATTCCCATTTTTTTATATAACTTTGATTTTTTATTACAACTTATCGTTTTAAAATCTTCTCTTGCTGAAATCTCATGTCATATATGTATTCGAAACATTCTGATAAGACGCTTTATAGAACATGTGTAACTATCCAAAAGTTGTTCTTATTTTACTAAACAATATTTTTAATGTCTAAACTAAAGATACCCTATGTATTTTTCTGTGCCTACGACCTGTGTACATGCTATACACAAAATTGTATGACAATCTGTGGAGCAATTGAGAGTCGATAGCGTTGGAAACAAACTTCTGCATTTATTACATTACTAAGCATTTTGCCCGAATACAAAACAGTATTTCCCTACGCAGCATTTTAGAATAGCTCCCAAAACATTATCAGGCAATACCAAACGTTAAACGTTCGCATTGGCAACCGTTTATCGCGGCCCTAATTAAATCAGCTTTATAATCAACGCAATTATTCATGGTACAGCCACAGCATCCGCTCTGACGATAAATCTGCGAATAGATAATTGAAAATAATACGCCGTCGGATATTCCACGGTGATTGTGATTAATAAAAGCCTTATTAATTACGCAACCCCCGTGGCTCAGCGGTAAAACTATGGCATAGATGGTGGGTTCAAATTCGGTAATAAAAATTTTATTGAATTATGTTGGTAAGAGAGCAGATGGTTCATCTGATGATAAATGATAACACGAATGGATTCAGGTCTGTTTAATTTAGAGAGAGTAGTGAGTGAGAATGTCGGATAGATAATCTTAGATCATACTATGTCACATTAGTTCTATTTTTTTCTCCTCGCACCGCCTTAGTTTGTCAACCTATTTGTCGGTTGACTGGAAGTGGAACACCTATGCACCAGAGAAGATAACACAAAAATGTAATATGTTTGGGATCAAAACTAAAAGGAGTGATAGAAGAAGAGATAAAGTCATGAACTAAGCGACCTTGAACTAACAAAATGTGGGTAAGGTGATGTTAATTACCTGGTCAAACTGGTCGATGCGTCTAGCAAGAGCTTTTTGTAAGATGTAATGGTCTACTGTCTGCTTACTATGTGTTATTAGTTTGCTGTTAGCTTATTATTAAGGGATAATTGTCAAAATTCCTAATGAGATATGGTTACTTGCGACAAGCACAAAAAATCACCACCATACATAGCAATATCAGATTTTATCTGCGCCTGCTCTTTCATATCCTTTTGCACTATTATTTCCATATTTTAAATCAAAGTCAATACGAAATTGTAAGAATGTCTTTCAATGGTAATCTTATCTGACTATAAATTACAAAGGTGTCCCTCATCGCAGCGTCTTTTGGATTAATTGTAAAATTAATATCTTAGAATTAATTAATCGTAAATTAATAATCACGCGGCGAACTCGGCCGTAACTGAAACGAACCCTCGTCAATCTTATCAACAGATATTTCAACTGATAACGCCAGGTATGGATGATTGATGTTAATTATAAAATTCACCATGTTCTAGTAACTGTTTGTCCAAATGTTTAAAATTGAAACCGATTTGTGAACTTCATTT
The DNA here is from genome assembly GCA_025505425.1 of Graphium colonna. NCBI lineage: Eukaryota > Metazoa > Arthropoda > Insecta > Lepidoptera > Papilionidae > Graphium > Graphium colonna. The sequence continues at coordinate 6,592 of JAOCPS010058344.1, read as the reverse complement.
TCTTATTTATCATTTCTATATTATAAAGCCGAAAAGTTTGTTTGTTTGAACGCGCTAATCTCAGAAACTTCTGGACCGAATTGCTACTATACAGAGTGACTAATGATTCGTTTTCAATATTCAAGGACGTTATATGTAGGTATCGTATAAAAAGAATCAAATTATTATTGAAAATCAATATTGATATACCACTGAGTAAACATAGCGTGGCCGGATTGGCGTGGGGGTCAATGAACTTGAGCGTGCTCAGTTGTGTATGCACCGCGCTATACCGCCCCTAATTTTATTACAAGTATATACGTATAAAATTGTACATTTGATTGTTAACCGACTGTAAAATAGGAGAAAGGTTCTCAATTTGAATGTTATATTTTTTTATATACATTCGCACGTATCCGCCATTTATGAACCGATTTTATTTTTTTTTTATTTCGGAATGTTCCTATGAAAGTTTCAGGAAAATTGGTTCAGTAGATTTTCATTTATATCAGTATAATTTATTTAATTTTATGCATTTTTGCGCGTATCTCCTACATTAATAAACCAATTTCAAACATTCTTGTTTTGTATAATAGATCATTCTTCGTAAATAGTCTCATAAAATTTTCAAAAATCGGTTCATTACTTTGTTTTTTAACTAAAAATAACAAAATTTAGGAATGCACAATGGTTCTAAAGAATTTATATCAAAAATCCGATTTGTAGTACGTTTTGTAAAATCTAAATAACGGAAAAGATATGTTTCGAAAGTACACTTTTAAGGCATTAATCGGTTTTTCTGTGAAAGTAAACTTGTAGATTTTTTACCGTGAATTCTCTTGAAACTTTTAAATTATAAAACATTCATGTTTATCTACAATACGTTTTATATGAAGTGGGGAGTTAGGTTTTCCTTTCAAAGTATCCTTAATATCTTTGGAGCAACGTTTTGCTGCCAACGTATCCTTACGGCGAATAAAACAAATCTGTCTTCGTAGCATTTAGCACTTATTTCCATCTACTTCCCAGCTATTTCCTACTTGGGGTGTGGTACAAGTCATAAGCAGGCTACGAGTTACGCGAAAAATAATAAAGTAAATTATAAACATAATTTTATATAAAGGTGATTTGTTGGAATGTTTACATAAATCATGTTTGTATCTAAATAGATTTATAAACGCAGATAGATTCAATCCCATAAACTAATTTTCTTAGTTTGCCAGATATCAAATAAGTATCTTGCTTCAAAAAAATGAAATCCAATACCCTTTTTTGTTTATGTATCTTCTTATATGGTTAAAGATTATATTCTATAAATTAAGTATAACATATCTAATACTATAGTAACAATTTCATATGGCAATTAAGGAAATGATTTTCTTTGTTACAATTTTCATTCACGTTGTTACTACTCAACCTATGAACATAACTACGTAAATACATTGAACACGACTCCGATTGTTAAATGTAAAAAGCTTCCCTTTTTGTTTACAAATAAATATAATTAACCCTAAATTAATATTAACGAAGCCCAGAAAAATATTCAACTATAAATACTGGAATTGTATTATCACCAATAATAGTCTTATTTGTGGAAAATATATTTCCTCGTCTGGCTGTGACGTCTTTACATAGTTAATGAAATATATAGCAAAATAAAATAAATATAATACATATATATCGTTATAAATAATATAGATAAATGATTTATATTTATTGTTCATAATGTGTTACTTTTCGCTAAAAATAACAAAGGACGTATTAGCGGGTAAACAGTAACTGCTTAATATGAGGTCTAAAAACATGCTTACTTAATATTAAACAGTTCTGAATACGGAGCCAACGTTAACACGTGCTGAGCACGTTTACTACCCCAGTGTACTACCCCGAGTGCTTGTCGCACGGGGGTAGTTTGCTTTTGTGTGTATAATAGTGATGTGCCGGATCGTTAAAAACGTATATTCGCGGATACGGATCCAAATGCAGATCGTTACTGTCGTTCTTTATTAAGCTACAAATATTAAAACTCATAATCAGACGGTTAATTTAGTGCCTTAGAGTTATGCACTATTAGTATGATACATCAGTATGGTCTATAGATACGAATCAAATTAAAATCAAAATATGTTTATCCACATAGGCGCTTGCGCGCGGTTTTGAAGGCTACCAGCTCGGAAAACAGATTCGACTAAGAAGAGCTGGCGAGAAACTGAGCCGCTGCTCTTTTAAAATGATGTTGGCTTATAATTTTGTGTATACAATGATTTGCTCTTAAACCTATGCGAGTAACAACAGTACTATGACCACACAGTTTCGTTATCACAGTATTCAGCAATGCTATAATAAGCTATATTTAGTGTAATAAGTGTATTTTTAATTTTACATTTAAATTGTTCACAAGGTAAGCTAATATGGTTTGTGGAATTCTATTATAAATGCGTACACCGTGTCCCATGAATGGTTTACTAACCTTTTGAAGGCGAAAGCTTGGTGTAATCAGTTTGCATTCTTTTCCCGGGGATACGGATATGGATCCGGATGTCTTGCACATCATTAGCAACGATACAAAATACACTCGCCTCCGCCCGTGACTTGGGCCGCACCGTCCCATTTCCCGATGGCGGCAGTGTCATTTGCCGAGACACGCCAACTATTTCTCTATTCTCCACATTCTTCCTCTATGTTCATTATGTATTCGATGTTAACATTCTGCCTGGATTCCTCAAACTTTGTTGCTTAACGTCTATGACAATTGTTCAGATTAGTTGGCATAGTGGCAAAATGCTTCCCACTTAATAAATGCACTAGAAATATTTTCACGCTGAAATAAATTGCTTCGAACGACTTAGTCAACTTTCACGACATATATCGAGTTATTTTGGTTTAGAACTGAAACTATATACTATATATAACGTATCGTTTAGAAAGTAAAAGAATCTTTAAAGTGGTTCCAAATTGGTGGCGAATCATACATAAACAAAGATACGTTCGAACCTCTTTTTTTAATTTAGTTTAGCCGTTTCAATCTAAAAACGGACCATATACTTTCCCATTTAAAATAGTAGTAAGAAATATTACGAGGTAATATTTCTTTATTTTTTTTAATAGTCTAGTTAAGGGGTGAATAGTTTTCGTTTATTTTCCAACCGACTACAAAAAAGGATGTTCTCAATACCACTGTATCTATTATTTTTTTGATTTTTTTGTATCTACAAGTATGTTTTTTCTATGTTAAATAGAAAAAATAAAATAAAAACCTGTTTAGTTCAATTCAGAAATGGTCTCGTATAATTTTTTATGAGAATCAGCTAAATATTTTATTTTTGAGTCTCAGTGCAAACTACCTATTTGTGCCACTTGCTATGGAGACGTTAGGTCCGTGGGGTCCAAGGACCAAAAAATTCTTTAAAGAGCTATTTCATAAAATTAATGTTGTGACTGGTGACGAAAGGGGTGGTTCTGTTCTTGCCCCAAATGTTAAGTATAACCATTCAGCGAGGAAATGCAACCAGCAATCTTAGCACCATATCGCGAGGAGAAGGGTTTTTTGATTATTGTAGTTAGATTAGTTAAATTGCTTTGTAAATATTTTTGTTATAATTTGCTTTGCATTTTTATTTTGTAATTCAAAATAAATGAAAAATTTATTCCACAAGGTATACTTATAAGACGTTTGAAGTTGGTTTCGCTGTTTTTTGATGAAATAATTATTATATTTGGTTTAAATATTATTGAAGAGGATAAACTGAACCTAATTAAATAAAATCTGAAATCATCGCGGACGATATCGCGGTTACCAGCTAGTTCCGTTTAAATGAAAGTCGATAAGCGATAAAAGCGCTGACGAATTGCTGCATAAAGCGTTCAACAGCACTTTATGCTTATTCGGCTATCTTCTCGAGATTCCGAAGCGCTTGCGGTGCGAACAGCACTTATTTCCATTCCGAGCTATTTGACGCGTTAGACTTTTATGTGGGACTCACTGCATCTTAGATCGGCGCACTAGGTTAAAATATTTTTCAACCGACTTCAAAAAGGTGGAGGTTCTCAATTCGTCAGTGTGTTTTTTTTTCTCGTTTGTGTTAGCGGATTTCTTCGGGAGTTATTAACCGATTAAAAAAAAATGTTACAAGGTGTTCCCGTATAGTTTTACTTAGTTTATAAGTTTCTTTTTTAAATCAAAGTAACTAAATTTTTTTTCACGAACATTCACTTCTAAAGTATTGGAAGTCGGTTTTGCTGTTTTGTATGGAAAATAATTATTAATTAATAGTTGTTCCGATATGCTAACAATTAATCATTGCGAGGTCATCAAATTTTATTAAAAAAAATAATAAATTTATTGAAGAAATAACAAAAAAAATTATTTGATTTTACACATGCATTACCATACACATATGTAATTTATTGTCCAGACCTAACAGTCGCTTAAAATTTTATTATTCTCAGAGCAGTACTTAATCACGTCAACTATAAAGTTATATGAAATATTTCTTTCTAAAATTAATCAATGAATTTTAACCGATATTTCATTTATAAAAAAATTCCACCTACACCCCTGCGCTATATATTATTATTATCAGATATAAAAGCGGTCTAAAATAACCCACATTTCGTACCTCATCTACACCAATATTATATAACTAAAAAGTTTGTTTGTTTGGTTGAACGCCCAAATCTCAGGAACTACTGGTCGGAATTGAAAAATTCTTTTAGTCCATTCATCGAGGAAGGCTGTAGGCTATATAAAATCCCGCTATGCTACAAATGGAGTGTAATATCAAGGAAAAGTTTTGCAAAAACTGGCGCGCAAACCGCTGCGGGAATCTAATAAAAGATATACAAGACAATAATTTAAACAACTCCCTATCGCGATCCGAAATTATAAGGGTTTTTATCATTAAAATATAGCAATTAATTCCCCTAAAACACAATCTTCCCAAACAAACGGCCTCGCCGGGGGAAATCTTCTTTAAACGCAAAACTCTTCTAATTTCTCACATTCCCTGAGGCGTTGGGAACGATTAATTGGACCAATATAGGGATAGGGATTCCGCTTAGCACTTACTTGTTACTTGGGATGGGATTGCTTCAACTTGGGAAAACTTCCCTAATGGATACCGGTCCGTTGTCCTGATTGCACGGTCAGCATAACACGCACGCGGAAAGTTGGATGGTGTCTGGTGGAAATTTACGAAAAGCAAAGATACAAGTAACATATTTTGTCTGAGAAAGAAAATGTCAATGAACAAGGTGACTGGTGAGTCTTTCACCTTTAATATCCGAGGATGTTATATTTGGGGATCACATACAAAGAATAAATGTAATATTGAAAGCAAATATTAATTGACCACTGAGTAAACTTAATCGAAAGTTGAGCAATAATTTAATAATAATAATAAAACTAATTTAATCGATCCAGCATCAAAATATTACAATTATAGAAATATAACAATTATACATAAGCAGATCAGAACACATAGAAATAAAAAGGAAAGCTCAGCTCAGCATAGTGTTGACTACAGTCAACGCTGCTTTCCTGCTGACACCTTAGATAAACTTCCATAACGTTCCAGAAAAAAAAAACAAAAACAATAAGCTATTTTGTGTTTTAGTATGAAAAGCTTTAACTTATTTTTAAATTTACTTTTCACTCTCTCAATTAACGAATGCAATGGTCTATATGACCGCATTTTCGGGTCAATGAACTGCGCTGGCTGGCCATTTGTTCGCCGGCATCGTATCCACGCTTCATCTATTTATTAGAAAATTTGGTCGAAAACTAATATCCCTAATCGTGCAGCACATGTCCTATACAGTGGATTTTTAAGTTAGTTGCCACGTTTCTCTTCCATGAATATTTATTTTTATTGCTTAAAAAAAAGATAAGTAGTTCCCTTTTTTTAAGGCAAAATAACGAAACTAAATTCAGAAACGATTGCTTCCTCCTGAGACGTACGAAGACGGTAACTGTTGTATATAACCGAACTATTTTTTGCACTTTTCTGTGGTCTCAAAACCTCATAGTGCTGAGTGATTGTGAAACTAGACGTAGCATTATAAAACTGCTTAAAATAAGACAATAATTTAATAAATTTATCGTTTGTTACAGGTACAGTGAACCCGCAAACAAATCCGGTGATAACTCGTGAAGGGTAAATACAATGATCGATGCCCACCCTTAGGGTGATGACGGATGGGGCGGTAGTATTAATTCTAGTACCCCATGAAGTTGACATATATACTAAGATAGCATACTTTAAACTTTTACTCAAATTGTTTTACTGTTCACGAATTTAAACTCGACACCACACCAATACTGTGTGCATACTTTAAAAAGAAACTGATATTTTTTATTTAAACGAATTCACACACATGTTTCTGTTTCTTAAGAATTTTTCCCTAAACTCTTAAGATTTTAATCATAACAAATTACTATGATTAATTTTGATCTATTTTTTTTTTTTTTAAATTACAACAGAATGAAAAGTATCACACATTAGTTAATAATGTAGATATTTTTTTCTGGATTCCTGCCTACGCAAAGCCGTTCTAAACATTTGAAAATAGTATGATCTCTAGTAAAATAATTAAGAAAGTAATGCTATTCTTT
>JAOCPS010058235.1:0-16480 GCA_025505425.1 Graphium colonna | reverse complement strand
AAATTCTGTAACGTGATTTTTTGGCATCTCCTTTGATGTCCATTCTAGAGGTTTCGTGTGTATTGTATTATAATATATAATTGTGGATATAACAAGCATAGTATTTCCCTATATCTAAACGTGTTCTTGGGATTATTGGCATCTTCAGAAGGTGTTAATCCACCGAACGAGGTAAAACGGTTACAGCGATTTACAATTTTTAAAATGATCGAAGACAGTTACCGCCTTAGCCGGCTAGTCGGCCAAACCTATAGCCGGCACATCTCTACTATTTATATTATATTTCATGCAGTGTCAGTTTTCTTAAAATAATAAATAATTAACATGTTTATTTTCACAGAAAATTACGAACACCAACTTCAAACGCCGTATAAGTGTACTTTGAAACATATCTCCTCCGTTAGTTTGATTTTAAAAACAAACTACTCATCCGATTTTTATAATAAAATTGTAGGATCATTGTGAAAGTGTAGGGTACATTTCCACAATGGTCCTACAACATTTCAGACGAAAAATAATTTTTAAAATCAGTAAATACGTCGCGGAGATATGTGCGAACCTCCCCAATTTTCGTTTTTTTTATTAAAAAACAAACTAATAAACCGACTTTTTTGAATATTTTATGGGACTTTCTAAACAGAATTTTTTATTATAAGAAAATATTTTTTGAAATTGGCTCATAAATGACAGATACGCGCAAAAATACATAAAATGAATTTAGTTTTTTTGATTTAAAAGAAAAATTACGTAACTAATGTTTCTGAAAATATTATGGGACTGTTCCATAGGCATACCCTATAAGATAAAAATAGAATTTTTAAAATTGTTCAATAAATGTCGGAGATTTGCGCGAACGTACATAAAAAAACAAACATTAAAATTGAGAACCTTCCTTCTTTTTTGAAGTCGGTTAAAATGAGAATATAAGCCCCATATTAAAACATGTTATAAAATGTATCCAGTAAGTTCAATAACTGCCTCCTGAGCGAAGCTGTCTCTCAAACGTCATACATAGTTACAAACCAGGCGTTGTGAGTATGAATTCCGCGGGCACTTCACCGTTGTCTCACAGATCTTTCTTGTTTGTAAATCAAAAATATAAAAACTTTATCTTACGTCCCTTATAACTCACGAAAATAGAACTTAACTAAATGGAGACTGATCTATATCATATTGTATATGGAGCCTGGAAATCTTTCTTTACAAAGGTGAATCTTGTGTTTACAAAGGTCATTTCCCATTCCATTATTAGTGCATTCCACTAATAACGGAATGGGTAGGTAATAATAAAAGAGGTATAGATAAAGTATAACGCATTTTGTACTTATAAAATAACTTACGATGTTTATAAGAGGACAAATCTAACGTTCCTGTAGCCCTGTCCTCAGTTTCCGGCAAATATATTTTTTTCACTTTTCGTTTTCTTAAAGGTTTTACACTTCCGATGCCTACGTTATTAAAACTCTTTGATTGCATCTGTTCCAATGTAGTTGTGTAATTATTTATTTCTCGGCACTTTCCCGCAGAGCGGTTGCAAGTGCAAGTTCCGTGGCTCCAATTGTTGATCTGAAGATCTTGGAAATCATCGCAATTATTTTCTACAATGATATGTCCTCTATCATAACCATACGCTTGATTTAATGAATAGGTATCCTGTGGAATTATATCATCGCTGGTATCATCATTTGTATCATATAAAGCTTTGCTTCTTTTCATTTCTTCTTATATATCATTATTTCTTCGTATCCTCTCATTTTTCGTATGATTATGTTTGGTGTTGGGCCTGAAAACCAACATTCGTTAATATTTGTATAATAAAATGGTTAACAATTAATTAAAAAAAAAAACATTATTAAAATTGTATCGTATGCCATATATTATGGAAATCACCAGTAATTTATTCATATTTTAAAGGCGCTTCACTTTAAAATTTTAAATTTTCTTCAAGTAATTTCTTCTGTGTCTTCAAATTATTTTCTGTCAAGTTATATTTTACTACATTTTTACATCACGTCATGGCTTGTGTCAAATGAGGTCATATATTTGTCTTTTATTTACTGCCAGACATACAACAATAAATAAGACTGGATGTAGAATTTTTTCTGACAATTTCACTCGTGTCAATTTCATTAACTATTATAAATGAGGAGCATTATTAAGATATTTCTTTATAATTTGCACCTTTACATAACATTTTAAGCGATTATAAAACTATTTATGAATCTAAATCGATAAAGAGACATGTCAAGTTTTAATGTAAGTATTGAGTTTTGCGTGATTACAAAATTGTTATGTATAACAACATCAGCCTATCGCCATTCGCCGCAGAACGTGAGCCAAGGCGTGCCATCTATCCGATCCTGGGCAACCCTCATCCACACGCTACTCCCCTTTACCTTTATTATATGTATACTTATAAAATATGTTTTAATCTATTAAGCATCTCATAAATTGAGATTATTTATTTATTTTCGATAACACAAATAACATTTAGTATATTAACTTTAAAAGATTTAATGAGCGTTGCATTTGCTAGTTTTAATAGATTTATACATTTCATAGTTCTTCAGGAACAGGAACGGTACAAAAGTGTTACATATCACATTAATTATATTAGATAGTGCGAGTGCCCGTTAAATTTAGGACTTTATTTTATAACTTCTTAATAATATAGATTACACACGTGGAACTTTTCGCTAGTAATTTATAATAACGAAAATTATTCTGCAATAATTTCAGATATCTCATGATTTCATATGATACCAAATAATTGCAATTACAAAAAAGTTCACATACAGATAACAACATATAAAAAAAAGCAACCGATAAAGAAAATGAGCTATGAAAGGGATACAGCTAAAAGTTTCATTCGATCAGATAACAGTTCAAAATTTATTTGTTCTATTTGTCTTAATTCAAAACCCAAATGCGAGGAAGTTACGAAACTGGAGTGTAACAATCGAAAATCGAAATCGTGCCCTATCTGCCAGAAAGATTTTAGCTTGCGCTGTGAAGGCTCAAATGAACATAACTTGATATATGACAAGTGTATGGAAAATGAAAATCCTGTCAAGATTCCTTGTAATCAACCCGCCTTAAAAACCAAGATTGTTCAAACGTCAGAAACCGACGTAAGCCACGGACTTAATTTATTAAATGAAGTATTAACCGTCTTTCAAAGCAAAAAGAATTTCTGCATAGAGAAAGAAAGATATGGGAAAACAGTTGTTGTTAAAGATGCAAGTGTTGAAACGGAAAGTTTCCTTTGTAAACATTATACTCAATCAAAATTGGGTATCAGCAAAGTATTCATCATGTCAATTGATGAAAACGAAATTGGTGCAATTAATAAATTCACCATAGTTAATAGCGTTCAGCCACGGAGAAATATTAATTCCCAAAAATCGATGGATCTCATAAAACACAAATCTTCCTCTATACCCCAAATGAAATTAGAGGAGCTAAAAAATTCTTTAAAAGAAAAAACAAAATCAAAAGACGCAATCGAGGAAGTAAATAGAATGTTTGCGACGGTAAGAAAGAACGCTATACACGAAAATTTAGATGATTCCAATAGACCGTTGATAAGGAATGGTCCAAGAGTGTTGCCAGTTGTTAAAGCATCGAATAAACCTTATCCAAGTGACGGAGTAAGTGCTATGTCTAACTATAACAATAGCAATAGCGAAAGAAAGAAAGGGGATGCTGGTAATTGCAGGTATTGCCAGACAAACAACTATCTTTTGTCCAGTGGTGACTCGATAGTTAAGCCTGAGTACTGTCAGCAAAAAAGTAACGATATTACCAAATGTGTCTTTCCAGGGCGTAATAATAAATGTTGCCATCATTCACATAACCATTGTGACCATTATCATCAGAGACTCCTTAATAACGGGTGCCAACCCGACCGTCCTAATGATGGGCAAAATGATGATAGTTGCCCTAGTTTTTGATTTCGTTTTTATTTGTTTTCGATAGAGATATAAATACATATTGTACCTTTATTATTTTATACATTTTTAATAAATGCTGCTTTTGCAATATCTAAAACTTATTAATGGACTCACGAATCTTATACTACGACTGAAGCTTAACAATAGATCAAATATTAAAAAAATACTTTACTATATTTTCATGTGTTGTTAAAATAAAGTAATAACAAAATTTCGCTATTCTTGTATTTAACTTTTGACCGCCACCTCTAAAACGAATTTTTGTGCTCTAACGTATGCGAAGCCTCAAATTCGATGTTAGTTCACTCGTAAAAGATAGAGATTCCAAAATTTATATTGGGAATTACTTATATTTTACTTTTTGTATACACATTTTAAGTAAAATCTGTAATATTTTTTTTATTTTTCTCAGCTTCCAAGCTTCAAATTAAAATGAAACTTGTACCAGATTTTATGTTAGACCGACTGTTAACCACATTTATTTTCGTACAGCAATAATAATGATAAAACTTTATTTAATTCTATACAGAAAATGATAACGAGTATCACTTTAATAATTTACATATTTCTATACTGTAGTAGAACCAGGTGTTGTTCCGAGAGCTGGCACCAATTCTTGGGCAGGTATTTGAAGCAAGCTGAACACTTGTCCCATATCTCTCCTAGTATACCCCAACACGGAGCTGCAGACCTGGCTGGTGAGCATCGAGGCAACTCCTAATTTTTTATTTTTTGGCCACCATGGAATTCTCGCCATTGTGCTGAGGACGTGCGCAATGGTTTTAACGCATCTTTTTCGGCACTTTTACTTCTTATACGTACGGTGCCGTTATCTTTGAAAACAACTTTAGTGCATCCAATACAAAAAAAGGCGTCCGCTCGGATCCGTCCAACTACAGGCCGATCGTCATTACCTCTTTGTTCTTCAAACTCATGGAGTCGATCATTAACACAAAACTCCTCAAAGACCTTGAAGATCGCCAGCCGATCAATGACCGAAAATATGGATTTCGCAAAAGTCTGTCCACTGGTGATTGACTTGTGTATTTAAACCATTGATGGGCGGAAGCGATTGAGAGCAAGAGGTAGGCCCTGGCAGTTAGTTTGGACTTGGAAAAATCTTTGATCGGGTATGCCACAGTACACTTCTTGCCAAAATACCATTCTACGGCTTTCTTGAGAAATTATGCAGATAAATAACCAGCTTCCTCACAGATCGGAGCAATAAGGTTGGTGTCGAAGGAAAATGCTCTGATATGAATGCTGGTGTTCCACAAGGCACACACTGTTTCTTCTGCACATTAACGACTTGTTGTACATCAGAGGCTTTTACCCGAATTGGTTCCATACAGATATAATTAACACAGCTTAAAAAATACAACTTTATTCTTTTAGTTTGTTAATTAAGTTTTCTATTTATTGATTTAGTTGTGTAATGTTTTTTTCTATCGAGAAGGAGGCAAACGAGCAGACGTCTCATCTGATATTAAGTGATCACCGCCGCCCATAGCTGTTTATAGGCACTTCCCTGGTTGCCATAACATCTTGGCGTTGACATATCGAGTGACGTCTAATTCCGTGGTCATTTGGAAGGTGAAGCCAAGCTAGCTTCAAAAAAGCTTTGCTTCCTCAGCAGAGCGAGTCATGGCACAAAGTGCTCCTTTCCAAGATCCCATCCTACGGACTATCTGAGTATTTAGTAATTGTGCGTATGGTAAACCAGCTTCCTTGCAGATCGGAGCATCAAGGTCATTGTCGACGGCGTATGCTCTGACGCCAAGTCTGTGAACCCTGGTGAACCACAAGGCAGTGTGCTATCTCCCGCACTATTTCTTCTGCACATTAATTATGTGTTGTGCATTAGCAACATTCTTTGCAGTGCAGATGACAGTACAGTCGACACCTAATGTACTAGCCGGGTGGAGAAATATTTCTCAGAACTCCGGAGAAATACTTCTCAGGACCGCATCCACAAGTGCTGGAACATATCTGTGTTTAAATCGAGACTTTGCTTGGAAAAATCTCAGATTACAGTTGACTAAATTCAGTCCAGTTTAACCCACAGAAGACACAAGTTTGCGCGTTCAACGCTAAAAAGAAACCCTTTGTTGTATCTCCTCTTTTCCAAAACACTTTACTGGCTGCAACAGTGCTGACGTTGTTTGTGCCTATGGGTGACGGCATCCCTTATAGTTATGTGAACCGTCTGCTCGTTTGTCTTCCTTTCTTATAAATTTTCGTTGAAGTAAAAATAAGCATGAAAAAGGCGAATATTTAAATTCTATCAAAATACACTATCTAAATAAGAAACTACATCTAAATGTTAAAAACAATAATTTAACTTTACACCAACTGTACAAACACTTGTACAGCGAACAGGTGGTCAACTTCTGTAGAAAGCTAACGTTCCGACACACCAATCGAAATATTGAAAAAAAAAATGGCAACAACCACATTACAAACTTTCACCGTGGCATACTATTCCCAGAACAATCTACCAAGATTATTTATATTTTCTAACCTTTCCTTATCTAGAGAGCTAGCGGCCTGAGCATGCCATATGGCCACAGACTATATTCCATACTAGATGTTACCTGCGGCTTTGTTTCCACGATATTGTCTAGTTTTATTAGACTTAACTCTCTTTTTTAAAAATAAATGTACACAATTTACTCTCTGTGTAAGTTCCGTCAAAATCGGTTCTTCTGTTTTAAAGATTAGCACACTCAAACAGATAGATAGATCATCTGCGACGTAGTTTCCTCAGGGCTGAAGAGGTGGCAACCATCAAAAGAGCTCATTTTAATTTTTCAATTTTGAGCCAGATGGAACGCCTCTTGGAGTTTAAGTTTGGTAGCTTTTCAGATAGATTCTGTCCATCTTATGAGGGCCCTGCCTTTAGCGTAGCCGACAAGCATCAATTTTTTCCAAATTCCAAACGAAAAGGTTAACATTGATTCTTAGTTAATTAAGTACCATAAAACTTTCATATACATTTAGTAAAGAGCTCTTAATTTGACATTACAAACATATTTAAATGCATAATTTATCCTTACGTAAGCTCACTTGTTTTCAAAGGGTATTTTACATACATAAATCCCATATACACAAACATCTAGATCCAAATTAATTACTTGTAGGTCATACAGATAATTGTTAAAAGTAACTTAAACAAATTTTTCTTTTATTACATAAGTAAGAAATGACTTAATTTTATTTTAAATATTTCATATAATTTTAAACACTATCACAGAATGTGTACTACATCCGACATCCGTGTAGCCAAATAACATTTTAACGCCGCACAAATATCTAAACATGTGCTAATGAAGCGTCACTGTTGGAAATGGGTAAAGCCTCGCCTCGGCCAGACGGCCGGCAGACGGCGAAAGGAGTGACTCAGTGGTTGGCGCCGAGGGCATTGCATTGCCCGGCCGAAGTTTTTTTTATAGAAAGGAAGACAAACAAGCTGACGATTCATCTGATGGTAAGCGACCTCATCGCGCTTAGACACACGTAACATCCGGAGAGTCGCGAACCCGTTGTCGACATTGGAAATTTAATAGTATAGGTTCATTGAATAGGATGAGGTCAGAATTAAGAATTTGGATGGAATGGCAGAAGAAAATGGTAGACATGGCCATCCGGCATCCCCAAAAGTCATGCATACTTTATTTTATGTCGACTTTATTTTAGCACGGTCATAGAAGTGCAACAAAAGCTGTGAAAAGATATTATGCTCTACGACGTGCAAACTGATGTTCTATTTGCCACGGTAATATCGATAGCTAGAGGACATTGTTGAACAGCTGACCAGTTACCAAGTCTTTTCGGATCGTAGTTTCGATTATCATCCTGCCAAATATTTGTTTGACCTACAAATTGTTGTTTCACATCTAGGAGTTTGACTATGTACGATTTATGTAAAATGTAACACGAGACATAGATCTTATAATAAGATCAGCATTAAAAAAACACAATTAGGAATTGTAACTTGAATAAGTATTTTATACATTTACAGAGCTCCTCAACAACGTTGAAATCCAAACAACAGTAAACAAAGCAAACTGTATCGAATATCAGACTAACAATAAACAACAACAACAAACGAAGAAAGAGAACAATGTTAACGCGGCGTAAAATAGAAGCGATCAAGTTTTTACGATTGCATCAATAAAATGTTTCAGAAGCCACCACTTGGCTAATGAAAACAATCAATCAGTAGGCTTAATGCTTTCCTATGGGCTTTTTAACACAGGATTCCATTGGAGGAAATAAAAATAGCATCGAACTGTGTAATAGGCACGTATTTTCGGGTGAAATGTGGTAATTGCCGCCCTAAAAGCTCGTAAGCTATTAAGCGTGGACGTACACGCAATGCCGCCGCGTAACGCCAGGGCATGGATACTAGCCTTATTACGACTGTTACGACCCAGTTCCCTTGTATCGTCTATTTTGATGATAGAAAATGGCTCTTGACCTAAATTTATAACAAAATTTTTCAAATTCAAATTATCTTTCCTTGCGGAAATATCGTATTCATAGAAAGAAGGGTGTTCAATATTTTTTTTAGTTTTTATATTTCGCCCACTTGGTATGCAAACATTTATAAATAATAAACCTAGAGACAATAACAGCCTTATATATGATTCAGAGAATGTTTTACCTTCTAAAATCATAAATAAGTACCTAATTGAAATAATCGTTAACAAGTAAAGACAAGGGGCAGACGGTTCACCCGATGGTATATAGCAATCCCGCCGCCCATGGACACACACAACATACAGTGAGCCGCAAGTGCATTGTCACATTGGATAGAACAGGTTTATTGGATAGGATGGGGTCGGGATTGAGGATTTGGAGAGGACAGGAGTGGGAAAAGACAAGGGTAGACATGGCCCTCCGTCATCCCCAAAAGTCATGCATACTCAATTTTGTGCCGACTTTATAAAGAGCCTTGGGCGCGTGCGGCCGTAAAAGAGCAGCAAAAGCTGTGATAAGATGTTATGCTCAACCACCTTCCGAATGTCCTGTCCATTCGTATGTCTCCGCCAATGTTGGTTGAATCTACTGGACCGATCGAGTTGAAAATTTGTTTTTTCACATACATACGTAAATCGGTCACCCGAAATGGAAATAATCAATTAATTTTAAACATGGCGGCTACTTTGAGGGCAAAATTAGAAAACCAAAACATAATTTGTGGTATTTAAAATGATAGAGAACTTATTTCGTTTTAAGCTCCCGTTATTTACTTGTACTATGTAATGGTTCATCTTCATAGGTACTTAAAACCGACTTCAAAACAGGAGGAAGGTTCTCTATTCCAATGTTTATGTTTTTTTTATGCACGTTCGCGCATATCTCCGCCATTTATGAACCGATTGTAAATTTTCGGAATGGTCCCATAAAATTTTTAGGAAAATTGGTTCAGTAGTTTTACTTTTAAATCAAAATAACAAAATTTATGTTATGTATTTTTGCATGTATCTCCATCATTTATGTACCAATTTCAAAAATACTTATATATGGTAGAGCATTCTTTATAAATAGACCAATGGAATTTTCACAAAAATCGGTCCATCAATTTGTTTTTACGTAAAAATAAACAAATTTTGCAATGTTCTTATGATTTGAAAAAAAAAAATTGTTTTCGATAGAGTACACTCCCACAATGGTCCTATAATTTTTTTTATGGAAATAGCCGAAGATATGTTCCTAGAGTACACTTCTAAGGCGTTTGAAATTTTTGTAATTTTTCGTGAAAATAAACTTGCTAACGATCGTGCCAATCGAGGGGAAACGAACAATGCCGTTACAGACCGGGTAATACAATCCGTTCGACATTAAGGCTTTGCGGGTGACATAGGCTGTGCGGGTTTTACGTCTAGCGTTTATACGAGGACGTCTTAACCTCGGAACGGGAGATGTGTAGGCGTCCTGTTTACTCTGCTAATGGATGAAGGGGGATATTAGGCGTGGACACTCGAGGAGGGATAAGCGGTTTTATTTGCTCGACATGTCCCAGAGGTTTGTCAAGCTTAATAATGTAACTGTCGGAGAATGACTTGTTAAATCAGGGCATCGCTCTAGTTTGGACTCCAGTTCCCAGTTATTGTAATTATCTCGTAGCTGTGAAGAGAAAACATGTTGCTATTGAAGAAAACAATAGATCAATATATATTTTTGGAAATTTATTTTATAAATAACTTGAACGGTGAACATGACTGTTTATTCGATACTTTTCCATGTCTTAGCCGTGAAATAATTTTATCTCACAGAGAATTACAAAAACCCACTTCAAACGCCTTAAAAGTGTACTTCGGAAACATATCTTCTCCGTTATTTTGATTTTAAAAACAAACTACTGATCCGATTTTAATAAAAATTTTATATTATCCGATATAATGTAAATCGGAAAAATAAATAATTTTTAAAATCAATTCATAAATTACAAAGATAAGCGCGAACATACATAAAAAAAAACAAAAACTAAATCGACAACCTCCTCCTTTTTTAAAGTCGGTTAAAAACAAGACAGCAATAATAAAATATACCAATGTGGAATGTAAAGATTGTATAAAATTGTGCCTGCTTGAACCTCATTTTAATAACTGACGATAATCCGAAAAAAATAATTCTGTGACACGGAGAGATGAGTTAATTCCTTTTAAACGATAAAAAATTGGTTGAATGTGTTTTTTTTTTCAGGATTGAGAACATAGTGTTGTGTAAATGTGCCATTAATGGATACTTGATTATTATGAAAACAAAACGTTACAAGCCATTGTTAAGGGGGAAGATGATCGTGTTGGCAGATAGCTCATAATTACACCTCACTGGCGATATAGAGAAAGGATAGCAATTAAGATAAGATAAATCCAATAAACATATCAAAAGTATGTAATTAAGGGGCAAAAGAAATTTTAAAAACATAACAATAAGCATATATTTAAAACACTTAGGTGCAACCTTTTACTAAAAAAAGCTTTTTGAAGAAGCGTTTTTATACATTTTCCTTTTAATTTAGAGTTCAAGTTTTATAGTCAAACGTATTGCTAAAAAATTACGCAATTCAATTATTACAATTCTATTAGTTTTGCAACCATTCGTAAAATCGTATACCTATCGAATCGTATACATATCGAAAAAAAATAGAAAATCACCTTCTGACCAAGAAATAACCAATTTAGGTAACAACAATTGCGAATACTACAAACACCACAGCCTCACGAATATTTGACCACACCAAACAATCATGCGATCATTTCAATCAATTTCATATTACATCACTGAGATTGTGAATTTGATGAATGATTGACCAATTGCACCAATTTCCTTATAGCACAAAGTGGTGGTCACATGACCGTTTTGCGAATCAAGTGACAATGCAAGTGACATAATGGTTGGTGGTCATTGTAATCTGTCAACCTACTTCTTCTCCGTTCATATTCGAATTCGGTCGAGTGAGATATTTGTAGCCGTAAAAGTAATTAAAGAAAATTACAAAAAACCGACTTGAAACGTTTAGACATGTATTTTCGTCACCTATTTCCTTCAGTTATTTTGACTTGAGTACAAACTATCAAACTCATTATTGTGAAATATCATAGGACAAATCCTATAATATATTACTTTTACTTAAAAAATAAAATTGTCATATAAATTGAGAACATTTTTGTCTTTTGAGCTCGGTTAAAAAAAATATTTTTATTTCAACTTAATTTTTTTGGATCTTGGTATTTCCTAAAATTTCAACACGAAAAATAAAAAAAAAACACATACCCTTCTAAGTTCAACCCTAGATACCAGATACAAAGCAGCGAAAATATTTGCGGACCTGCATTATAGGGCCATACTTATATGGGGATATGGTTTGTAAGATATAAATTCATCCATGTATTTCAGGCAGAGACGCGATTATAATATCAATCGTTAGTCAAATAGTAAATATAATCTATAAGGTTTTTTAATATTAGTTATAAGAGATCTAAAGTATATTGTGTTGATACTTTTTTATTAATAAAATTTCGGCGTGAAACAAATTTTATTTATGTATGACTCGGATCAGTGCTGCAAATAAAATGAATGAAATTTGGAATATGTACATAGTATTGGTACAATATTTAAATTGGACACTAATATTATCAGTTCAGTGATTTATGAGATATTTAAATAAGATATAAAATAGCTTTAAGAATTGCGTCAAAACGCGTTAAAAAAAAAGTTCGCGGCAAACCACTAGTATTAGTATAGATTTATGTATTCTTGAAGTCAAGAAAGTATGTTAGAAAGGCCTATAAATGACGATAAATTTAAAAATTTTATCAATCAGCAGTGTTGAAGGAGAGTCTCGAATAAATAATGAAACCTTTGTTACAAACTAGCACAATAGCAAAGTTAAATCAGTGACGGGAATACATGGATGAAATAACATATCTACCATGTTATAAAGTACAAAGTGGTCGACATATAGTAGCAAACAATTCCAACATGTCTGTTTGTGAGACCACTACTCTAACTCCGTGACACGGTTCCATCTGTAATGTTAAGACTAAACGAATAAGATGAATTGATTAATCCAAACGACTTATAAAAGAAGGAAAATTATTATATTATACTTATATGGAAACATCAAAGTTACGAAACGAGTTGCCGTTTTTGTGATTAACCTATTTATCCTAAAAAATAACGTTTTCAATGTATAATTTCCTTATATAGTGTGAGGTAACTAGTGTTGTAGATATTGTGTATATCTACACTTGTCTAGTATTTACTATTTCTAGAATCTTCTATCAACTGCGAGAAGAAATTGCATCGCACCGCTTACACGAGACGGCCAAGTTAAATGTACCATTTTGAAACCAACCCTGAATGCGCAAAATAGAAGCCAGTTCGCATACTGCCCCAGGCTTCAGGGACTTCCAGACTATACAATTTCCAACACGACACGCTGTTTGGGCGATCTGTTTATAAAACTTGTAAGAAAATAGAATAGAATATTCTTTATTGCACACACCATAAGATTCGGCAATGCAATGTCATTAACAATACTTAATGCTATAAAACTGTGTGTATTAATGTCATTGTAGATCATGTTAGAATAACTGTTTTATGGTCACTTTAATACCACTGCTGGATTAAATAAATGTGTTTATAGTTTTTATTTAAATAATAATGTATATTGAAAAGAAACTACGTATTTGTGTATGTCATAACAAACTACAAACACGGATATAACATGTTCACGCGAGAACATACAAAACGCGTCTGTTTATCCTAAGGTATATAAAAAACTGGTTATTTATTTATATTCTTTTATGACCGCTGTTACCGTAACGGGCTGTGTAGTAAAAGTTTTCTCAATGGTTGCATTCCGCGGGCTTATAATCCGGCTGCGAAACGTCACAGTGTTAATTGCACGGGTATATGTGCGTTTGCACTAATATGGATCGCGGGCCCGCTTTCACTGATTGGAAACAACGCGAGTTATTGAACTATAGCGTATTGAAGGGGCGAAGGCTTGAGGGGATAAATATACATTTAGCTTTCTAAATATACGTTTAGTCTTTCTTTTGATTGTATCTTTTCATTGATATACGATGTTTGTGTGCACACTGTATTCAATGTTAGAATTGATGGAAACTATTTTTTTTAACAAATTGACATACACTTACGTCTATAGCCGTCAAAGTGAAGTTCACTATGTGGCACGACGGCAATAGTCCAAAGCGAAACGGTCGTTTCTAGAGACTACGGCTATAGCGACACAAATGTGCATTTATCGGCGTACAATTAGTAGTCTAGTGTCAGGTTTTCATCAGTCAAAATTTATTGTATTTAAGCAGAAAGTGTAAAACTATACTCCTAATATCCTAAAAATGACAAAAAGATATAGTGTTAATTTTCGAACTTCACTTATTCTCACTGTCCCCGTCAATGTGTTAAATTACGGTCTCCTTGGTGGATAGTCACCAGTGTGTATTTATTCGTGTATTGTAATTAGCTCAATAACTTTCTCATTTTCAAAGAAAATAAAACTAAGCAGAGGTTACTTATACCGTTTGGGACATTTAATACTACCGACATACAGAGCCAAGTATAATAAATTCACAACTTTAGATCACGTGTATAAATATGAATGTGTGTTTTAAATGAACATAGAATTTCGGATCTAGCTTTTCTGATGTAATTTTTTACGAATTGTCACGGATTGATATTCCTGCAAATGGATTTCATTTTAACTGTAAATTACAATAAAACAAGAAATAGAAAGGTATGGTTTGTTTCCTATTTTATCTAAAAAGGGCATACTATATATCCCACATTAGATAATGGTATATTTAACTAATTATATATTTTAAGGAGGTTCCACTAGGCTACGGAGGTGGTTACACACTAATGTAACAGCCTCCGTAGCCTAGTGGAATGTTCAATTGATTTGAACCGGAGGTCGTCAGTTCGAATCCCGCAGGGGACAACGACTTTGTGTTGTCGTTTCTTGGTTGGGTTAGGGCATTGCGGGCTTATCACCCAACTGCCTGAAAAGTGAGATGAATCATGTGTCGGACGGGCATGTAAGAAGTCGGTTCCGATTCCGATGACAAAAACCAATCTTTGACATACAAGGGTTGGCAGTAAACTTAAATATTCTGACAACTAATCCATCATAGGAATACAGCTTATCCCTTTGGGTAAAAAGCTCATTTTCGAATATAATTTGTTTGGATTAGAAGCCGACCCGAAGTAATTTGGGAAAAGAGCTAGGAGGAAGAAAGAAGGAAGCAGAGGTTTAAGTAGTAGTATAAGTGTTTAGTTTATGTATATTTATTCAAAAATAAAAAAAAATGTAATGATGGCAGCAAACTGGGTCGGCGAACTGGCGCGTACTTACGATGCGCGTAGTTTTAATAAGGCAAAATAACTTACAGTGACCCCCACACCGTTTTTAATTGCTTTTGAAATATTTATTTTACGCTTTAAATATTCTGAAACCAAGCAGGGGCATCCAAGATTTGCACCGTATTTTTTAATAAAGGGGAAGTTAAAAAAAACACTGAAGTCTATAGATGTGTTTCGAAGCAATATAAATTGCACTCTAGATGATTTGAGGTTATACGCTAAGACAATTTCGGCCCGAATGAGATCGAGTTACACTACGATATCTATCCTCTTTATTGTTATTGGCTCTCTTTCCCCTATTTGACAATGTTTACTTAATTTAATGGAACCATATTTTTTTGTATTATAAACTTAATTATAAATTAATTTTTCTGATCAGGTTTTTTAAATGTAAGTCAATATATTTCTTATAAATAGTTGCACAAAGTAAAACATTTCATATAATTATATGACACCTGCAGAAAGAAGTTTAATTTAGATTATATTGTATCAATACTTTTTGCATATTGCTTTCATTGTTTTTAAAGCTTTCTGTACTTAATTGCGTGCTGAGTTTGTCTTCAAACGAATTATGCATTACGATGGGCCAATTATTAAGATTATTCTATGTATAACTACTGGTGAATTGCATAAAATAAATAAATATTATGCCTAAAGAAGTGTTGCTCTAACAAAAATTACGCTTCTAATTAATTAAAAAAATCGTTTAAATAAGAGTATTTAAGTTATTTCGCGTATTCGCAAAGGATTTTAAGAATTCGATTAAGTTATTAAATAACTTTTTAATATTCCACGTTAACGCAAAAAAGTTTTGCTTTAAAAGCGCAGCAGCACGGATATCATCAATTAATGCGCATACCTCACTCGTGGATGCATTTTATTCATTGACTTCGTTGATGCTACCGTTTTAAATTCAAACGCTTCATTGAAGACCGGTTGGCGCAGTTTTTAAGATGGTGGCTGCGGAGTTGTAGGTCATGGGTTCTTGGATCTTAGGTAAGGGCAGGGTTTTAAAAATACATAATTCATATAAGTATTTATAAGTGTGTGTGAGTATGATAATAAATATTTGCATATGCAAGAAATGATTTTATGCAGTCTGGATTCCATTGACATATGCTACTGATCGTAACCGCTTCAAGTCATCGTTAATTATTAGGATGTCGGTAGGACTTTCGAAAGTTATAACGTCATATTTTTGTTTCCTAAAGAAATTCCTAACTTACTCTTTGGTGAATGTTAATTTTAGTTGCGTTTTTTCACTTTACGCAGGTTTTACACATATTCGGAATTTGAGAGTAAAATGACGTATGAAGTGGTGGTACCTCCTCGGTCGAGCAAATTGAACACTTCTCCATAACATACTAAAGCTAAGTCTAATGAAACTTTATTCTTCTGTTATATTTGAATAAGTTCAAATTCGCAATACACTATTGTACGTAAACACATTGCCTATTCGAGCGCGGCGAACCATAGCAAAATTTTATGTACCTATATACTTTAAGTATGTATATACATACATATGTAAGTATTTTGTTTTTGAGACTCACGCGAATATTAGACATTTTTAAATAATACAACTTTACGGATTTTATCGCAGTTTATTTTTAAATTTTATCACCCGA
>JAOCPS010058017.1:0-16485 GCA_025505425.1 Graphium colonna | reverse complement strand
AAAATGATTTTATTCATTTTTGTGCACATCTCCGATACTTATGAACTAATTTCAAGTTCTTTTTTATTATCATAGGACAGTCTTCTTAGATAGTCTCATGAAACGTTCAAAAAATCGGTTCACTAGTTTGTTTTTTACAATAAATATAATAATATTTAGGAATATTCACACATATCTCCGCAACTTATAAACTGATTTTAAAAAATATTTAAATGTCTGATTTGGTACAATTCAACAATTTTCCTGATTTTTTTATAAATATTGATTTAGTAATTATTTTTTTATATATCAAAATAAATGCACATACATATCTCAGCTATTTATGAACTGATTTGAAAAAATATTTTTTTTATTTGATAGGGTACACTTTAACAATGGTCTACAGATTTTTTTATAAAAATCAGATTAATTGTTAATTTTATTAATTTCATTTAATTTTATTATTTTTTTTTAATCAAAATAACAAAGAAAATTTCTTACGAAAGTACACTTCTAAGACGCGTGAATTCGGTTTTTGTAATTTTCTGTAAAAATAAAATTGTTTGGTAACGAAGTAGGATAAAACAAATTGAGAAATTTGTAAAAAACAATTACTTAATATAAGAAATCTTCTGAATTGTAAAACCGTTTCTCTAGAAAATTACCACACATTATCGTGAACAATTAATATCAATTATTTTATTAATATTTACGTGATTGTTTTTGCTTTAGTAGAATTACAACAACGATGTAATGAATTTCACTATGGGATAATTTATTTATGACCTGTCAGTTTTATAAAAGAACGCTGGTATCTTGTTAATTATTAAACACTTTACATGTAGGTCACATAGCCATAAGCGTTAAGTATCCTCTGTCAATAGTTTTAAAATTGTACTAAACCTATATCGTAAATGCACATTTTTGCAAATTTAATTTAAAAGTATGTCATCATTATCAAAGTCAAAATAATAATTATCATTTAAAAAAGTGCTTTGATAAAAAAAGTTCTCATAAAGTCTAGTCTGTTTTATCATCTAAAATTATAATTTAGTATTAAAATGTATCGGTTAATTAGTGTTTTTTGTGTTTTATAATAGGCAAAATTTTATGAAAATAAGTTGATAAGCCTCTATTAAGGTACTATAACGTTAACAAAATACGGTATATTAAGATAGGTGTCTAACAAAATCGAATATTAATGTATATAAAAATACAAGGTTACAAAAAGGGGACATTACCCCAAATAACAATAAATAGATCTTTATTTTGTACTTGAAAAAATGGTATTAATTTTTTTATATCAAAATTGTATTAACATTGGTTTTAGATTAGAAGTCGCCAATTCACTATTTTACATTATGCGAAAGTATTTTTACAATATATGAATGATTCTAGGAGTTATCCGTCCCTAATTTCATGATATAATTAAATTATAAGGAACTTAATTCGAATAAAACACGATGGAATTAATTGTAACTGACTTTGGGAGACATTGCGTTGTTATTGTAGCAGGAAAATTTCTTAGTCCTTAGTTAAAAGGTTCATGGGTACAATATTAAGTCTTCGCACTTCGTCTGTCCATCTGTCTCAGAGCTACAATTTTTTTAACTATACAAGTTAAAAATTTTAAATTTTCACAGAAGCATATTTGAACGCCACTTTAAGAATTTTCAAAAATAATTTTATTTTATTTTTCTTTCTTATAACTTCAAAAAAGAAAGAAATATTCTCAAAGATAGATTCTCAATTCGGATGTCTCTGTTTATAACTAAGTACGCGCGTATCTCCGTCATCTTTAAGCCGATTTTATAAATATTTTCTTTGTTTGATAAGGTATTCTTTCGAAATATTCTACAAATTTTTCATAAAAATCAAAAGAAAAGTTTGTTTTTACATCAAAATAACGTAGAATATAAGCTTCCAAAGTACTCTTTTAAGGCGTTTGAAGTAAGTTTTTGTGAAATACTGTGAAAAAATCTGTTTATTGTTCAATTTTGAATTAAAATAATAAATGTTAAGTTAAATTTTGAATTAAGAATTTTACCTTTTTATTAATAGGAAAATGGACAGTTCAGTGGTATATTGATAGTTTTTTCTGTTGCCTCTATAATAAATCATAAAAAAATGCCTCAGTTGCACAGTAAAACGGAACTGTGTTCTAATCTGACTGTTTTGTAATTAATATTTAAGACACTTTCAAATAGAATAATGAAGTGAAAATAAGCATAAATAATTCCTTTCAGCATTTCATATTTCCTGGAACAGGGTACTTACCGCATAAAGTAAATGCTAAAAGAATTACGAAAGAATAAAATGTAGTTCCCTTATGTTAAAATTCAAAATATTATATTGGGGATAGTTTGAACATCAATCAATAACTCCACTACCGTCTTAACAATATTTTATAATTAAAATCATTAATAAGGCGATGTATACTGAAATATAATGATAAATTTAATATATTAAATGAGTATTAATTTAAATATATGATATATTTAAATTAATACTCATTTAAGTAAAATGGTTGTGCGATGCCGCTGAGAATCGAAATCCTTAGAAATGTCACAAAATTTATAAAAAAGGGCACGTTTTCCTTTTTATGAAAAAGGAATCAATACGTTTGGTTTTATTAATTTTTAACTCGGTCGTGGTCATTTTTGAAAAATTACAGTTAACACTTAATATGACATTTTGGTTTAAACTTATATTTGGCACTAAAGTTGGTAGTAGTAAAAGCGTGCTCATGTGCCAACATAAGAAACTAGATTACGACGAATAAAGGGGATGATTCCCTTTCCATTACTTAATGCAGTATGTTAGCAGATTGTTTATCTTATTTATGAAAATAATTTATAAATCAAATTTAGTTCTTGGGAAATTGGTACAACTAATATGTTTTTATGTGCGGTAGATATAACCACCACAATTCACAAAATTTTAACAATGTAGGCACTATGACATAATTGACAAATTATATGAGAATATGAATTTAAATATCATACGACTTAATTACCACTTAAAAGTTATAATATTTCCTTTCTCTAGATTGACTGACTTTGGGGACTGGTTGGCGCCGTTGATTTAATTCCCACCCGGAACATTTATTTGTACAACCTTACCTGTAGATAATTGTTTGGAATCTGGTTGTTTGTCTATGTGGCATTCATGTATATAACACGCCCTTAAAAAACAACACAAGCCCAGAGCTTTTAGTGAGAGCAGCGTTTTTTTTAGTTTACTACGTTTAGCAATGATATTGAATTTCTTTCTTATCTTAAATCCTTCTTATCTTAACCAGGAATTTTAGTACCTATCGTTAAATAATGATAGGGATCTTCGCTTTTCATTATAATTTAAAGATTTGTGTTCCTAAAAATAAAACTAGATTCTTCGGTAACTCCTTCACTGTAAAGGCTACACTACTTTGGAATCCTTGCCTGAAAATATCCTTAGAGCAACCAATAAGCTTAAACACTTGGTCCGTGGTTTTTTCTCAAACATTTCCACTTGAACTAATATGTAAGATATAATCGTCGTCACTAACGATGCATTGTGTGTAAATATGTATGTGTCTATATTAAAGTATATTATTAGTTATAAATGTACGTATATTGTATGATTCACATATTTTAGCATTTACGTTATGTAAGTATTTTGTATGTTATTAGTATATTTAAATAATATTTTTTCTATACTTAAATTCGTTTTTTTGCACCCACCACAAATTGTCTCCACGCCCATGGTTGACACGTTGTTGAGAAAATGCCTTAAGGCATCAAGTTCACCTTTTGTTAACTTAATTTTAAGGGCTTTCAATAAAAAAATAATAAAATAGGAAAATAAATTGAACCACTTGATTAATGAAATACTTTGTAAAATATAATAGGCATTATCAGCGCTTTCGTCAAACTTTAAAGGTTATTGATATATCATACAAAACATAAAAAGTTCCTTATGCACCTGCTCTATTGTTATGTTTTGTATGCAGACATATACCTAAACACAATACCTAAATACTTATATGTTTGTAAACACTGACATGAAAATACGAGGCCAGTCTGGTTATTAGGAACATAGTTTAATTTAAGAAACTTTGGAGTCTAAGCTATACAGATGTACAATGAGTGGTGACGTAGTCAAGCAAGTTTGATCATTCAAACGACTAACAATAGACATGCATTGTTAAATTTCGCAAACAAAAGCATTCACTCTACGACACTGCTCGTAGAGGTAACATCCTGAGGATGCTCCGGTTTCGGGGCGAAACGTGCGTCGAATGAGAGGGTAACAACCTGCTTTCTGGTGTGGGATTCTGCATGGCCCTGCTTACATTATCACTTGGAGTGTGGGAAGGGAGGGAGGTGCTTTACGCGTGCTTATGCGTGCACTCACATGTTTATTAATATTAGTAATAAAACAGTCTATGCTTTTAATTTTCTTTTTACTCAAACTATGCTTATATATCTCCCCTTCAGCCTATAACAACGAATGGGCCCCGTAACTACTGGACTGATTGAGTTAAAATTCGGTACACCTACATGTCTTTAAGTCGAGGACTCAAAGGCAGGCGTAAAACGTATATGTATGAATTTCAGACACAAGATCCCCCTTATGTTATTTCCGGTCCATACTTTGATGACATGAGTAAAAAACGTAAAATATTTAAGTCGAAATTACGATGGTGTCAAAATAATGCTGAAAAAGTAAAAATGGACATAATTGCCACTTGTCATGCTAATAAAAACTTTTGTGAATTTTAGAAAAATACTAACAAATCGAATCCCAAACAAAATCTACAATCAAACGTTCAGAGAGTTCAGGGCCCTAAGGATATAAGTAATTTATTCAGGAAACATTTTACCGTCACGTCTACTCAGTGTCTTGTATATGGGGTTTTCGATTCGGCGGGTCACCATTTCTCTCCATTGCAAGAAGTGTAAGATTTATACAGGCAATGATATCAAGACTGTATTGAATAATATGAAAAAAGGAAAATCTCCAGGACATGATAGTCTGAGTATCGAACATCTCAGGTATGCGGGTCCCCATATGGCTAGGCTCCTGTCTCTATTGTTTAATCTGTGTATGAGTCATTATTACATGCCCAAAAAAATGATGCAGACAATTGTGTTACGTATTATTCAGAACAAAACTGGAGACCCTTCGTTTGTGTCAAATTACAGGCCTATATCTCTAACGACAATAACTTCGAAAGTGTTGGGACAGTCTGCTTGATGGACAATTAGAAAACTTATCAACCTAAAAAATGCGCAATTTGGCTTCCGACAAAGATTGTCTACTGAAAGTGCTATCTATTGTCTGAAGCAGACTGTTCAGTACTACATCGGCAGAAGAACACCTGTTTTTGCTTGTTTTTTAGATCTCTCAATCGTTGGACCTGGTTTTGTACGACTTATTGTGGAATAAACTGTATGACGAAACAGAAGTTTCTCATGAGATAATCTCATTGTTTAAATATTGGTACAACAATCAAACCAACTATGTGAGATGGGATGGGTGTTTATCTGAAATTTACCATTTGACGTGGGGTGTGAGACAAGGAGGGCTAAGCTCTCCGAGGCTGTTTAATATCTTTATGAACCAATTGATTAAGAGACTCAGTAGCTCCAACGTGGGTTGTTCTACAGATGGTGTTTTCATTAATAATATAAGTTATGCTGACGACATGGTGTTGTTGTGTCCCTCTATCAAAGCCATGAAAATATTATTGTCTGTATGCGAATCCTATGCAGTGACGCATGGCCTTAGGTACAATGTAAAAAAAGCGAGCTGATGGTTTTCAAAGCCGAAAAGAAAGGCTACTCTGAAATACCGCCAGTTACGCTGCACGGCGCGGCGTGCAGTTAAATAATGTTTCCCAATTTACGTACCTGGGCCATTGGGTTACTGATTGGGTTACTGATTACTGATTTGTAGAAGCACGTAATGATGGATTTCAGGACGTAAGCGCAGCGAAGTGCGGCGAGGAATAGATAGTGGAAACACTTATTGACAGATGGAACTCTTCTATGTCAGGGCACTGGATAAAGTTGCTCATTGTCTAAGTGTTGTCCGTCATATTAACAATTTTAATCAAATGACTTTTTTTGTATTTTTTTCCTATATTTCTTGTTTTATTTTTATCATATCGTTGTAATTATGTTAATTGATTTAATTTTTATCGGGCTTATTATCCAATTGTCTGAAAAGATACATGATCCATACATCGGATGGGCATGTAAAAAGTCAATCCCGGTTGTCAAGAACATCTTTTGCCAACATGTTAGTGCCTTCAAATATCCTGACAACTAATCCATCCCTTGAATTCAGTTTATTCTTTTGAGTTGCGGAGGTCGGATGCCAGTCGCTCCACGCAAAACCTGAAATTCAGGTAATAATTGGGTAGATAAGAAGCCAACCCCAAGTAAATTGGGAAAATTTCAGAAAAATATGTTAAGCAGTTTTTCTTTCTAATCAAAATACGAAATTAATTTTAAGTGTTTTTGCAGAGACAGAGATACGATATGAATCAATATCAAAAATCTCTTTTTTTATATATTATAGAAGAATGTTCTATACATTCTTCACAAATAGTCCCATACAATTTTCATTACTTTGTTTTTTATATAAAAATAACAAAATTTAAGAACGTTCGCACACATTCAACATTTTTTTATCTTAATTTTTTTATCTGATAGAGTATTTTGTCACAATGGTCTTAAAAAACGTTTATAAAAATCGGATTAGTAGTTTGCTTATAAAATCATAATAATGGAGAAGATATATTTCGAAAGTACACTTTTAAGGCTTCGAAGTCGGTTTCTGTATTTTTATGTGTAAATAAAGTTGTCACAATAGTTTTATTTAGAATTATTTTTAACTATATGTACTATTAAATCGTGTTTCAGTTATTTATTTCAATAACTTAAACAGTTTTTTTCAGTCAGATACCATCATATCTAACCTCAACAATGCGTGGAGCAGAAAATCGAAATTTTTTATCACTCGTTTTGAAATTTGACCTCAAGTTCTAATCCCAATACGTTGGATTTTTATACCAGTTATAATTTTTACGTCTTTATTCCCAAATAATAATTTCACTGTATTTAGAAGTTTACTTCAAAACGATTTAATGTATAACTCAGCAACGCAAGGACGGGCCTGCTAGTAGTAATATATAATCAACCTAAATTAAAACTCGGAATAAAGTTGTACACAAGCTAAAGTTACATCGCCCAAGTAAACAAAAAATTTCATAAATCGAAAACTATTAGGCCAAACTATGATAAATTTTATGAGACCAAATGAAAACTATTTCGCATGAAACTACAGAATGACATTAATCGGATCATAAATCTTAGCGCAATCGGTGTATACACATAAAAATATCAATCGATTTGAGAACCTGCTCATTTTTGAAGCCGATTTAAATCTCAAAATAAAAACTAAACTTCAGACGTCTTCAAATACATTGAATGCTATTTTCAAATAAAAATAACGGAAAAAATATATCACGTTAGTTCACTTCTAACACCGAGGTAGTAATTGCTGCTGCTGCTGCAGCCACCCCGGCTAAAGTGCTGGCCGAGAATACTCAAATTCCCTACCCAATCCCCGTTCCCGCTAAGACATACGCGGTGGTGACCTAAAAGGGAATGGGGAAGTCTGGCGGCCCGAGAAGCTGACACCACCCGAGTAACACGGACCGCGACTGGTGTTAGTCGGCCTGAGCACTGACGGCGTCGTCCGCCATTGCTATTCGGCCCGCCTGTCTACCGCCGCCGCCACTCCCCACATCCCAACCCATTGAGGCCTGTCGCCAAAGCCTGCGGCGCCCTCCAAAGCGCCTCCATGACGACCTACAAAGCCGCCGTAGACAGGGCCGAGAAGTCGGTCGACCTTTCGGCCCTAGTCATCGGTGAGCTGCGTTTCCGCACGGCCTGCACCGGAGGCCGCATCCTGGAAGTGGGTGGCGCCGACAAGGGCCACGAGGGCGATGCAGCAAAACTGTGGGTGATGATCGGCGACGTCGCCTGCGTCTCCAGTCTGGAGTTTTGCCCAGAGATGCGCTTCTCCGGTCTGGGAAACGCGGCCACCAGTCAGGTGGTGGCTACACAATATATAGTGCAAAAGTGGGCGTAATGAATCGCACACCTGGTACCTGGTAGACGCTGGCCGATTTATGATTGGCTGGTCGTCAGTGAGGGCAACCCTCCTGGAGGCGCGGCCGCAGCAGTGCGACCGCTGCTTGATCCTGGGCCACCTGGGAGTGCAGTCGATCGCAGCGCGCTGTGCTTCCAATACGGCAAGCCGGGCCACAAGGCTGCGGCCTGTGGAGATGAGCCCTATTGCGCTATATGTGTGGCCGAAGGGGGTGGAGGCCGGTCACCGTCTGAAGCACAAGAAGTGCTCGGCGATGCACCGTCCCCCAAAACAGGGCGAGAAAAACAAGACGGGTGAGGGCAAGCCTGGACTCCCCGCCCCGTCCTTTCGGTAACAATAGCCGCCAGGAGACTATGGAATTTGCCATTAATTAAATGGCCACCAATCTCTCCATCCTGCAAGCTAACACCAACCACTGTGTCGCGGCTCAGGATCTGCTGATCCAGACTGTGGCACAGTGGCGGATCGACGTAGCCATAGTCGCTGAGCCGTACCACGTCCACGCCCGTGACGCAATCGTCAGGACGGGCGATCGTGACGGTTCGGTGGCTATCGTCGACTGGTGGGGTACTGGCCCCGCTCCCTTCGACAGTGTAACGAGGGGCTGCGGTTGGGTCTTTGCGTCGCTGAGTGACGCTGCAGTGATAGGGGTGTACATCGCGCCAAGCAAAAGCTTTGCCAACCTCGAGCGTATGCTCGCCGAGGTCGGCGCTCTTGTAGCCAAAGTGCACCCCACCCCTGTGATTGTAGCCGGAGACTTGCAGGCCCATTCGAGTGCGTGGGATTTTTCAGTGAGCGGCATCAGGGCTGGTCGATTGTGGACCTGTCTTTCGCGAGCCCCGCCCTGGCTCGCGGCACGAGCAGGTTGAGAGTCGAGGAGGGGGTGAAGACCTTATCAGATAACCGATATATTTGGTTCGACATTGTCTTCGCCCCCACGGACGCTCCGACCGTCGTGCTGGACCGTCCCCTGTCGGGAGAGGGTCCACGGTGGAAGCTTTCCATCTTAGACCCGGGGATACCCTAGGAGGCAGCCATCGTAGAGAGGTGGGTCGCCAACGACACGACGAGTGGTTTGGACGTAGACGCGAGATGCGATCGGCTCACTGGAGCCCTGACTCGCGTCTGCGATGCGGCGATGCAGCGCCCAGGTCCGGCCCTCCCGCACAAGCGGGCGAACCGGTAAAGGCCAGGTGGCTCGACGAAGGTACACTTCCCGCCCCCCCGAAATTGGGGAGCAGCCTGGCCGCATACGATAACAACTGTGATGCCAGTATCCGGATATGCCCACCGAACTCCCTATTGGTCAACTACAGATGAGCACCCTTTTCCTTCTCCTCCGTCCCCGAAGAAAAAGGGAACCCATCTACCGTCGTCCAGAGTGACCCGGGCCGCCGCTCCTATTCCCCCAAAACTAGTCCCAAGGCAGACAGAAATAGCAGCGACCCAACGAGGAGTTTCTCGACCCTGTAACCCTCGTATACTAACATATATGTAATACATGTATTATTTATATTTTTTTTTATTAATATGTGTATGCATTAATTGCTTTTAGTAATATGATAATTTTAGACATATATTTATTTTCTTTTTTATTTGTAGCTTTTTATTAATTTTTATTTTAATTAATAAGCATTTAAATAAGTTTTTTTTTGTCCAATACACAATGTATCCCACACCCAAGTTTTAAGAAGAAGAATAGAATATTATTTTAGCCTATCCAAGAGATGCCAGGAAGAAATTGCTATTAGTAATAAGGCTGCCCTTTGTATATTTAGTTTAAGTAAATTGATATATTTGTGCTCTTTACTTTCATTGTGTGCAATGGAGTATATTCATTCATTCATTAGTTTTTGCATCTTTTTGTTAGAGTCTAGTAATTATAAGCTTTTGTGTAGTTTCACCTGTCCGGTTTTTTGTTTACCTGTGATCAAAACTTGCAAATGAATATTTTTCAAATTCAAATTTCTTATTTCAACATTGTAGTGATACACTTGATAATACTACCACTGGTTTGGAAAAAAGCCACTGACCTGAGAAATACCGGTGTAAGAAACTCAACGGGAATTTTTCAAAAGCATACAATAAAATAGACAAATAGTAATTTTACTCAAACTAAAAAGTCTGGAACGAACAGTTTATTACTAAACGTGGTATCATTTAAGTAATTTTTAATATTATAATATCGTTTGACACCCAAAGGTTCTTTGGCATTTGTGTTTTATTAACAGATAAATTTTTAAAAGTTTTCAGTGATTTTGTTGCAAAAGCGTGTACATTGTGTCATAACATATTTATTTATTTTACTCAGTATACATACAGGCAGAATAAATTGTGTTTGTTTTAAGGAAATTTGGTCTACTTTCTGGTTTCAGATTAAGCTGAAATTTTACATGCACATGTATCGTGACAATGCAATAATTTGATTACTTAGAGTTAATTTTATGATGGAGCTGGAAGATGGTCTTAGAAACTCTTATGAAACGACGCAAACCCATCGATTTTGAGCTCCACTCATTCGTCTCGAAGAGCAGTATACGCTTATGTAAAGTAATATTTTTTGTTTGAATTTATTTTGATGTACATATCATTCTAGGAAAAAGCAGCCATGCGTTTAGAGTTCCGTGCCAAAAAACAAACGGGACCATTATATGATTAATTGCATTACTGTCCGTCCGTCTTCAGTAGCCAATGTGCACTGAAACTATTGAACTGGCCTAACCATAAGGCCACAAGGAATATATGATAATTTGAGTGCCCATCATCACAAGTCGGATATTACAATAAACTAAACAGAACAATTTGTTCAGTCAATGAAGGCAAAAGTCAGCTTCAACATCCGATTTCGTTGAACCTTCATAAATTTGGACGAAAATTTGAGATCGAGTGTGTTTTACATTCTACTTTATAAGTGACATATGCTCGTCTTGCGCTTTTTACATTTTTCGGCTATGTGCGAGTCGGACTCGTGCACCGAGGGTTCCGTAAAAGCCTGTAGGTATATGAGTAAAAGTTATGGTATTGTAGTAAGCATAAATTAAAGACAAAGGTCTCTTAATCGTTTCAGTAATCCATAATTTTCTATTAACACATATCAATTATTTTATAACATCACTAATATACTTATACTAGCCCAACACATGACCTTTTATTAAAGTTATTAATGCACAAATTTTAATTACATTTTTGAAATCAGGTTCGAAACTTCTAATTAAGTATTATAGAATTATAGGTTATTAAGTATTCATAAGACCTGTAAATAGTGATTAAAAAAGGTATGAATAGTACATTAAACATTGAATTCCAATAAACCCTTATCTATAGCTTTTAGTACATATTCTAAGCAGGACTTTTCGGACATTTTTGGACGACCAACTTTATTACGTTTTTGACCAACAACCTTTGAATCTTGTGATTTATTAACCTGGATTTTCTACATATTACCGTATGTGTTATTCAGTTATACTTCGGATCCTATTGGAGAACAAAAATCATAATGGCCTAATGAAGGCCCTTAAATTACCTGAAAGAAGTAAACTCTTTAGAGACATATATGCAAACATTCCTTAATTTTGTTATTTTTTAAAAAAAAAACTAACTACTCAACCAACTTTGGTAAATATTTTGGCGAAACTTTTCGATAAAATACCCTTTCAGATTAAAAAAGAATTTTTTAAATCGTTTTATGGTAGAGATACGCGCGAACATATAAGTAATAAATTTTGTTATTTAAATTTCAACAAAAATTATCCGATTTTTCAAAAAAAATTATGGGACCATCTTGTATAAATGCTCTTTTAGATAAAGGAAGAATGTATGAAACGGTTATTAAATAGTGAAAATACACGCATACATATATAAAATGAGTTTTATTATTTTTATTAAAAAGCAAACTACTAAACCAATTTTTCTTAAAATTTTATGGGGCCATTTTGGATGAATACCCTAACAGATGTGAGATAAAATTTTTAAAATCGGTTCATAAATGACGAAGATGCGCGCGAAAATACATATAAAGTATAGACCCATTCGAATTGAGACTCTCCCTCTACTCCCTTTTTGTAATCAGTTACAAATAATCAAAACCAACAATAAGAAATATAATAAATGCATTTAGGTTATTAGCTTCCTTTACCAAAGCATACGGATTAAATGATGATAAGTTTTAATTTGCCTTTTGAAAAATGTTGTCAAACATAGAGATATATCAGGGTCATTGCGGTAACTACAATTATGTTTATAATCACATTTTTTTAATGTTATAGCTAACTAAAATTTTAACGATTTTGATTTTTTCCGGTACCTGTGCGTTGAGCTATTGCTTTTTACCAAAATTATTAGGTTCTATGTCAACGAAAGTGTCCTTTTGATTATGATGCCCTTAAGAGTTTTAAAATGTACACTTTAAAATGCTGTTTTCTTTGATTTCATTGACATAGAACTTTCATTTTGTAACAGCATATCGGTATAATAGATCTGAGTATTTGGTATGAACTTAATTTAATAACTATACGCACTCATAAGGAAAAGGGTAGTAAGTTCAAAATTATTAAAAATATTTTTATTATATGATATAACTAAAAATTTATTTTTTTCCTAATTTTTCCTTTATCTGTGCTATAAGACGTAGCCTCGTACCAAATTGCATGGTTCTGAGTTCTCGGGAAGTACCATAAAGGTTTTCATTCCTTTGCGAGTGTCGTTAAAAATTAGAAAATTTGCAGCATAAAAGGCTGTATCTTCTGATTGCGTTGGCTTGGAAGTTTATCTTTTTTTACAACTCTAAGTGATAGTACACTTGAGTATTTCGTATAAATTTCAATTCCATACCTTTACTTTTCCCTGATAAGAAGTTTTTTGTGTGTCTGTCAAGAATTGACAGACAACAGAGTGATCCTATAAGGGTTCCTTTTTTTTCTTTTGAGGTACGGATTCCTAAAAATGGGAAAAAGAGTAGATTTATCTATTCTTGCTTAAGTAATTGTGGTTAATTAGATAAAATATTTTTTCAATAATTATATGCATGATTTATGATTTTTAATCGAAAATCATAAAAAAATATTTAAAATATTTCTGAGTTTTAAAATCGCATATTTTCATTACATAAACCCTTTGTTTGATACTCATGACATAAGTTTTGGTTGACCGTGAAATTTTAACCCTTAAAAACTACCCCCTTATTGCAGAATGACTGTAAAAATTGAAAAGGTTTCAAAAACTTTAATCTATTAAATAGTGCATTACTAAAGTGAAATACTATTTACTGAATATCAAAATACTTATTAATTTATTGCGAAAATGTTCACACTTGAAAACTACCACTTGTTTTTTTATCAGTTTTAATTAGTTATAATCTTTTTTTAATAGTTAAGATACATTTTATTAATAGATTTTAAACCTTATTAATATTATTAGATTATTATTTCTTTCACTTTCTCTATCTTCAAAACACAAATATACACAATCATACATATGTATTTTGTAAGCATGTACCTATTGACACGTTTTCCTATAATATAAGCATACCAAATCTCTGGTCCAAATTTTTTTCCAAAAAAATATTATTTGTAAATTTAAAATTTGCAACAACTCCGTTAATTTTTAAGATAACAGTTTCATACAAAAACCATTTGAAAGGTAATTTTAAGAGATATACTGTCGTTTAAAATAAGATTTTAAAAACCCTCATTTTTTAAAAGATAAAGGGTTAAAGGGTCCCGATTATATGGTTCTCGCAGTAAAAGTTAGGTTTTAAACATCTCTATCTCAGTTATTTTTCATCCTACAAAAAACCATATACTTTGTTAAAAAAACTGAAATATTGTTTTTTTTATATTTTTGTGCGAATATTCCATATTCATGAAGTTATTTTCAAAAATAAAATTAAATATTCAAAAAATTTGAAAAAATCTATTTTAATAAGTCATACTTTTTTTTAAATGAGCATTCCAGACTTTTTTTAAATGAGCATGCCAAACAGACTGGTTATGAATAAGCTTCGCCCCTGGGCCTCTCCAATAACTTACAGTCTGCAGCCACAATTTGTCTCGGCGATCGTCGCGGCTCTATTTCCGCAGCATGGCAACGTGGCATCGTCAATGGTCCCATATTGCACGGAACACTCCGACCGAGGCCTGGATGTGCCTTAAGTGAGTTCGAGGGAGAATAATGGGGCTATTTCGAAGCTTAAGACCAAGAGCACCGCCCCGGATCTTGACGGTATCCCACATCGAGCATGGGTCTTAGCCCTGAAGGATGCTCTAGAGCCAAGGCTGAGGATGATGTTTATGTCATATGTGGTGTTCCCCAAGGATCAGTGCTGTAGCCTCTCTTGTAAAACGTAGGGTACGACTGGGTCCTGCGTGGTGCTTGCATCTGGGGTGTCGATGTAACCGGGTGGCACCGATTTTCGCAGAGCCGCTGTTTTCGCTACAGAGGGAGTAATGTAGGTCATGGGACGAATCCGGCGACGGCGATTGGGGCTAGAGGTGGCGCGAAATACTTACTTATATTTTTATGGGCGGCGAAAGGTGCCACCTACGGACACCCACATTATTGTATGTGACGTCCGAATCTTAAGCCGACGGTGAGATATCTCGACCTAGTCCTGTTCGCTGGTGGAATTTTAGTGCCTACTTTAAGGGCGTCCCAGTCTGGGCTCACATTTTCTCAACCGCCGAACAATGGCGGTTCTACGCCAATTACAGAGGGTGTTGGCCATTCAGGTCATAAGGGGCTACCGGACGATCTCCGGAGAGGCGGCGTGTATGCTGGCAGGTTCCCTTTTCTGAAATTTGGAGGCCGCAATTCTCGCGTCTCTACATGTTTGGCTTAAGGAAGTAATTTCCCGGGGGTAATCTCCTGCACTGGAAGAGCAAAGGGGGTGTAGAGAACATCTGCGCTCCCTTGCGATCGAATAATGGGGACGGAGGCTAGAGCACCCAAGTGCTGGCCTACGAACCATGGAGGCCATACGTCCAGTCCTCAGGGGGTGGCTGGAGAGGAACCATGGTACCCTCATCTATTTTAGAAATTATAAAAGGAATAATATAAAAGGAAATTTACACCAGTGTACCACCACTGTGACGTAAGCACCGAGGAATTGGCCAGTCACGTATTGGAGGAGTGCCCAGCCTGGTCGGAGCAGCGCCGAGAGTTGGTTGATATCATGAGGCGTGACCTCTCGCTGCCCGGTGTGGTTCGCGCTATGCTAGATAGTGAGAGGTCGTGGGCCGCCGTGCTCACTCGGAAGGAGGTCGCGGAGAGGGAAAGGGAGGCAACCACTACCCTGGAAATCCGAAAGCACAGACCAGGGGGCAGGAGGATAGCCTACGAGCACAACCTTCCCCCCTGATAGCATGCTCGGAGCAGTAGAAGTGGGATAACTGTTGCCCCTTGGGAAAATCATGAGAAATACTGCTCTAGCACGAGCAGAGCACCAAGATGGAGCCTGACAAGGAAAATATCGTACCGGGGTCGCGGAAGATTGCGTCTTCGTGTTCCCTTGTCCCTGGCAGACGCAACAGATAAGGCGCAACGTGGGTTATTTAGTGGGTAACCCTGTCCTATTCCAGGGACTCCCACATATCGCTGCTGACCTACCCTCAAGGTGGTGGGGGATCCATATAGGATTTTTCCCACGTCAAAGAAAAAATTTATATAACCTGCCGAAGTTAGGCGGGCCATTTTGGGCCTATCGGTTCACAAAGCTGCCGGCGATGACGGGATTACGAATTTCGCGTTAAAGCAGCTCACCAGAAGAGCAAGAGCAAAATAATCCTATTGAAAAGTTGCGTTAATGCTACTATTCAATGGGATTCTCTCCCGAAAAGTGAAAAACTAGCAGGATCTTTATGTTAGCAAACCGGTGAAAGATAAACTACTCGAAACTAGCTATCGACCGATTACACTGCTATTGCACATAACTAAGCTTTTTGAACGCCTCGTTCTATACAGAATTCACCAGGTATACATGTCCCTTAACTAGGTGATTCTTTATGGCAAATGTTACACATGAACGTTGAGGCTCGGAGACAGGGTAACCTTTCCGAAAGAAAGTGTAGCCACAACCACCTTCTACCAGCTCTCTTTTATCAACAAGGTGTGATTTGCTGATAGCAAGCACATCCACGTCATAGCAATGAAGTTCTCGAGCTACTGTGGATGTTTAGTGCTGAGGACAGGCGTTACTATCTTGATCGATAACCGTCCGTACGTACCACGCGCTGAATGTCATGATAAGTTTAAATCAGCATTTAAAATTCAAAATATTTTTATTCACATAAACGTTTACGCGTTCTTACTGAACGTTAAAATTTTATATTGATATGATATCAATGT
>JAOCPS010057910.1:0-16488 GCA_025505425.1 Graphium colonna | reverse complement strand
GTCATTTCAGTGATTTTTCACTTGCTATCGGTTATATAAAATTCTCATTGTAGGCAAAGGTAACCGATAGCAAGTGAAAAAACAGTGAAACGGCCCATGGCTAATCGGTATATTACTTTGATGCATCTGATTTATTATTACGTCAGTAGTTTTAATATAAAAAAATTAGAACGCGAAGCAGCTGTTTTATACATAAAGACTGTTAAAAAGAATAAAACCGCATGCCTGAATTTGTTTTTGAATTCCATACTACCAATAAAATAAATTATTTTATCGCAACTTTAAGGCTTCCTTATAAGCCAATCATGATGCCTGTCCATTTGTGTTCTAACGTTTTCCCATTTTGCAATTTATGAGAGTTTTAATTAAATAATAGTTGTTGATAATAAAATTTAGAATATCGTAGTCACAAAGTTGTCCTCATGCTGCATAAGATATTTTTAAATACGTTTTCCTATAACTATGTCACTTGTGCTATACAAGTGAAATAGTTTTAGTTTTAAGTAATATCTGTAGAAGAAAAGGAATATTTATATATTTCATCAAGCGTTAATTCAACACAAAACTTATAACAAATTGTCGATTTTATTTATTATGTCCATAACATGCGGTAGGCGTTTTTTGTGTGAACATGAAAAGAGAAAATATGAAATTATATATTTAATAAAGCAAAGAAATTTCTATTACCACTTTCGCTCGTTCACTGATTTTTTTTTCTTGGAATGATAATTACTGAACTCTTGGAGCCTTACTTTAGGCGGCATATCAAAAATGAATTTTACTATTAAAATTAGACATAATTTGTTGAAAAAGATGTAATTTTTTGGAACAGGAACAGAAGCCTAGTATTGATTTGTCAGGTCATGTTGGGTATTGATTTGTCAAGCAGTGGGCTATATAATTATTGATTTTTCTCATATAAATAGCCATTTCATGGATAGGTTTGTAAATTTAGGAGAAGCGATGCCCCTAAATTTTGATAAATTTTGATTTTTTTGATGATACGCTATATTCAACCAAAGAAACGCACAACTGACCACAATTTCTCAAAGTTTCACCAAATATGTCACTTGTAAAGATTAAAAGTAGATTATTTAAGAGTAATTTTATATTATTAAACTCCTCGTTTATTTAATTTAGCTTTTCAAGACGCTTTCACGGAAAATTGCGAGTTCGTTAAAAAACATAATTTTACATATTTTATGCAATAAATTGTAATTAAATATTCATATGTTTTTGTACATCTTACGTCTATCGACAAGTGTTTACAAATCCATTGGATATTTCGAAGTTCTAATTATTTATTTCGCAGTGAGGAAATATGTGCAACCGCAAACATTTTTTATCAAATTGCTTTTAGATTTTGCATTATATTTTTATACTTCACGTATATTCTTTTAATCTTAAGTTGTTAGTATTATAGAAGGTATTTAATTTTATAAAAACGATCAGTACAATTTTGTGTAATACCAAGGGCGGAATTTAGGTACGGTAAAACTTATAACTTAAAGATAAAAAAAATCTTTTTTTAACTTAAAGTTAACTTATAACTTTAAGTTAAAAAAAAAGATTTTTTTTATCGTACACGTCTTTGTTATTTACCGTTTTATTGCCAATTATTAACCAGATCTATTTTTTATATGAAAGGATATATATTCAGGGCAGGCCAATATATCTTTCAAAAAAAAATTGACCCCCTGAAAGTTTACCGCCCTAACCCCGAGTGTCCCTAGTGTAAATCCGGGGCTGGCAATACGTTCATTTTACCAAGCGGCTTCAATAACAATTATTTTTTATTGCGATATTTTTCTTTAACCAATGAGCAAAAATATATTTATACAATTTTTGAGTACTTTTTCGATCGAAGCCGCGGAGCAAAGCTAGTTATGGCATGACATTCGAGACAAGACCGGATTAGTTGCACCCGGCGTTGCACTGCGCCCACTTGCCTCGGAAATCGTATTACGAAACACATAGACACGCCGATATCGTTTCTATATATATAATATCGTGGCTGTTAGTTTCGTAACCACGGAGCGTGCGGCGATTGATAGTTTGACCTTGACACGAAAGTCTAGCCGTTTCCGCTTTGGGGCTGTGTGATTTTTTTTTGTTTATTAGTGAACTTGCGAATTCTTTTCTAGGTTCTTTGAAAAAGTAATAATGTATAAATAATGTGTTTTAATTTTTCATTTATAAGGGAAAAGTTGCGAAATGTTTTAAAGACATTTTAAGTATTAACGAAGATATTTTTTATTGTTGTAAAGTGTTTTTCTCTACATGGAGAGCTCGAGGTCTTAAAAATTGTATATACGTTCTTTCGTTTTCATTTGATAATAAAAAACATGAAAAATTTCTATCGCAAAACGTTTGTACGTCTATCAGACAATAATTTTAAATGACACATTTAACTATGAATTAAAAAATACCGCCCGCCATCTGAGCGTGTTAAGGTTTCTAAAAATAATACTTTTTTTAAAATTCTTTGTTTCTGTTAAAATTAATAACCTTCAAGGTAACTTGCGTGTATTTATAGCTTATGTGCGTGACCACAGAATATAAATATTAAAATTAATTTTAGCACTAATATACATACATATATGACTCAATTTTGATTTTTCCCTTGAAGTTAACTTGGTTGACTATATCACGAACGTGCAACGATTTTGTAAAACGTTGAAAGTGGCCTAGAGCGATTTGGTATCTATCATTTGTGGCCACATGTTTGAGAGACAAAGGCACGTTCTAGGCGGATTTTAGACATTGCTTTTGGTGTTGCAACTCTGGATTATAAGAGCCTTATTCGCAATTTGTATCATTTGTATACGAAAAGTGAACGGGCAAGGCAAAAGCATATTTTGTTGGTAGAAACGTTGATGCTGTCCGATAATGAGTAGCTGGGATTGAATAAATCGTTTAAGAGTATTTAGGTTTAAATGTCAAATCAAAATATACGATATGCTTCAATATTCAGGCTGGTCTAAAGATGGAAATGTTGAATTAATACCTTTATAATGTCAAAGTTGTTTTATTAAATAAGTTGAATAGTTAACCCCAATTGATTGGATATAAAATTAAAAATTCGACAAAATTTGTCTTATAACCTTTTTTGATGATGTTGGTTGGTTGGATTGATGACCGGTTGTAAGATGTTGGTAGCGGCGTCGCAGGTCGTGGGTCCGATTCCCACACGGAGAAAATGTTTGTATGATCTACAAAACGACCTATTTTTGGATCTGGGTGTTTGTCCATGTCTAAATTGCCCTTGTAGCACAAGACGTAGATCTTATCATAAGGGCACAGTTTGAAAAACTTTAATTTATTGTGAACATAACTTAAAATATTGTCTTCTTCTTAAATAACCGTTCCAACTAGTGAAGGTCTGCTATCAGCTTGGCAAAGTTCTTCCTACTCTTAGCTCTGCGGCTCTGCTGCGCCAGCTATGCCTGTCCATTCTCGGGTGCTTCTCTCCTTGTTAAAGCATTTTTGTTTCTTTTTGCAACGATTTCATGATGTCTTAGGCATTTTATCCAATATAAATTTTCGTTCAAATTGTCAAGGGTTATTAACCCGAGTTATAAAATAATTTGATCCGGTATTACAAGTAGTTGTTATTATGAAATAAGTTTCAAGATCATATTTAGAATAGTAAAAGCGTAGTACCAGAAAAACAAAAGTACGTTATTCACACAAGTTTATTTTCACGGAAAACTACAAAAACCGACTTCAAACGACTTAAAAATGTACTTTCAAAACATATCTTTTCGGTTATCTTAACTAAAAAAAAATACCAATCCGATTTTGTTAAAAAAAACGTAGGACTACTGTGGAAGTGATGGAGTAATATTTTTTCAAATCAGTCTATAAGTTGCAAAAATATGAGCGAACATCACAACAGCTAAATTTTGTTAT
This sequence comes from Graphium colonna, assembly GCA_025505425.1. NCBI lineage: Eukaryota > Metazoa > Arthropoda > Insecta > Lepidoptera > Papilionidae > Graphium > Graphium colonna. Next base: position 12,576 of record JAOCPS010057910.1, on the reverse strand, counting down.
TTTTATTAAGAAAACAAACTAATGGACCGATGTCTTTGAAAATTTTATGAATCTACTATCTAAATATAATGCTTTATCGTTTAAAAAAATATTTTTTGGAATTGGTTTACTAAATGATGGAGATACGCGGAAACATGCATCAAATCAATTTTCTTATTTTGATTTAAAAGGTAAAACTCCAAAACCGATTTTTCTGAAAATTTAATGGAAACATTTCGGAAGAATACCCTATATGATAATAAAAGTTTAAATTACAGTTTTTAAAAACATTTATGAACCGTAAAACAGAAACATTCGAATTTGAGAACCTTCCTTCTTTTTTGAAGTTGGTTAAATATGCATCAACACGAGCGAAGCCAAGGTAATATAATAAGAACCTTCCCAATAGCAGACGTATACGAGTATACCAATGTTATACCAAAAGCATATAAATGTAGAAGAACGGAAGCTGCAATTCGATCAATATGTTTCTTATACATCTTCCGAATGATACGAGTACGTAATCATTGGGAAGATGTATGAGCAATAAACAACTTCAATTCGATTGCACATTGTTTCATTGTGTATAAATAAAAAAAATGTTACGGAATATCCGTTACCGGCATTAATCTTAACGTCACCTATGCAAGCTCGAGTGGTAATCAAGTTACAAAACATGGTTTCCCATGGTGTTTCGTAGTAGACGTTGAACAATGAGAAATAATTGCATAGCCCGAGAGTTCGAAACGCTCCGGATCAAATGTCGATCTGTTTGTAGCAATACTTAAATGTACATATTAATAAAATACAGGATTACTTTCACGCAACCTTCGAAATCTTGTTTGTTAAAAGATTTATTACTAAAGCAAAGTTGTGTAACGAATCTGAAAAAACACCAAAATAAACATAATTATTGTTAATATAATAAATTATTACATTTACGACAGGTAAAGGACAATGCCCAAAAGCGGTACCAAAAAAGACCAAAATAGTATAGTAATTATTTCTATATATTATTATGACATTCTGCTTGATGGATTTGATTTTTGAACAGGGAAATTTATTTAAAGTATGATAGTATGAATTTTGCTTTGCCAACATTACGTTTACACAATCTGTCGTAGAGATGTAGAATGCAATAGAAACTATTTTTGATGAATCGATTTTACCATCATGGAATATCTTCGACACTCAAGTTTTTTTACGAAAAGAACTTCTGAAGGAGTTAATATAATAAGTCTAGTCACCAAAAAAATGTTTTAACTTGATGAAACTTGGTACGGCATATAAAAATGGGCATTGTATTTTTAAATATTATTTAAAGTCAGTTAAGTATTCTACAGAGGACATTGGATTGCTGCATAGAAATGGAATATTTTACAATAAATTTTATATTACTCCATTAACGCTAATTGTGACTTATCCACATTTTGATTGATATTATCACCACGCTTAAAGATGGATCATAAAAAATTAAAGGCTGTATGCACTATTCTCAGCAGCAGCCTCGAGTACCAAGTATTTTTAATAATATTATGTAATCATTTTTATAATGAATGCATTTATAATGTACAAAATAAAATAATTTTTAGAATTAATAGAATTTCTTTGATTCAAATAGCAAAGTATATACTTTTCTATCTTGTAAATTAAGAAACCTTTCATAGCCGTAGATAGCGTCAAGGGCCTTTTCGAACGTAATGGCGTTTGACACAAGCAAGAACCGAAATGCCGGTTAAATACTTCGGTCGAGCTTTTGCGGTAATCAATACCTTGTAAAATTCACGTCTTTGAGATCGTGACTAAGTTAGTGACGGGTGCCCTTTGGGAGTTATGAATGTTGTACTTAACCCGGAGTTTTGAAATTGTATTGTTTCTGATACAATGCTTGGTGTATACATATCTTTCTGAGCGTATCTGGTAATATTCTACGTTATATTGTGAACTTATTTAGGATTAATGTTATTTCTTTAGTTTTTTGTAAACATACAAATGTCTGTAAATGTTATTAAGTATAATTAAAATAAAGTAACAGAATATTTTCAAATAATTTCACCATTAGGCTGAGGTTTCCTCTAGGCAGAGGATTCAGGGTATAGTTCACCACGCGATCCTAGTGCGGATTAGTAGACTTGACATGTCTTAGAAAAAATCTTTGTGAGATATCCAGGTTTTCTCACGATGTTTTCCTTCGCCGTAGAGTACGTAGTGAATCAAGACTTTAAATTGCAATTGAAAAACCAACAATTTCATTGGTGCCACCAGCGGGGTTTGAACTCAGGTTTGCCTCGAGTTTCTTAAGTTAGAGGCGAGCGCCCAGACACTGAGCTACTACGGCTCTGTTCTATTGGAATGTTTTAAATCAAACATATTTGTATCAAATTTTATTAAATTATTAAGAAAAAAATAAATCGTCAATAGTCCCAATAATCATATTTCAATAGATAAAAACTTTAAATCACTGTTAATATGTACTCGTATATTTGAATATAATTAATTTAATATTAAATCTGTATGAATAATTAATAAATATTTTTATTATTACGCGTTATTTACTTAAATATGAATAGAATGATTCATTTAACTTGATAGACTTGTCAGCACTCACGGCTGTCAGTTTTGTTTTGAAACATCATCTTCATCAACATTATCATCTTTGGAAAAGACAAAAAGATCAGCAGCATATCAGTGTTTAGCTTGTGTAGAAGCGAACTAACTATATAAGCTAAATAATGAAAAAAGGTATGTTTCTACAACTAATAAGTTTCAAATTAATGCAATCAGAAACGTTTAAATCGTCTGTCAATCTCTTATGGTCCGTCCACGTTTTAGTCATGACTCCCTTAAAGAATATATATTTTTATATTTATATGGAAACGCTGCAAGTAAAAACCAATAATAACTATTTAAAAAGTTCCTACATGTGAAATCAATGTAAAGCATAAGATCTTTTCACTGCTTTCGCTGCATTATACAGCCGCGCCCACCCGGAGAAGTACCGTCGCCCTTTACAAAGTCGGCGTAAAATAAAGTATGCATAACCTTTGTCGTAGCCGATTGGCCATTACTACTCTTTTCTTTCCCCACTTCGTTCCCATCCAAATCCCTTATCCCGATCGCATCCTATCCAATAGACCTATTTTATCCAATTTGTTGACAACTCATTCGCGACTCGTCGGGTGTCGATTGTCTCCATGGGCGGCGGGATCACCTAACATCAGGTGAACCGGTTGTTCGTTTGCCTTCCTTTCCATAAAGATATCGCGCAAACTTACGTGGGTAGTACCCACTCCGTGTTTAAAAAACATGACATTTCGTTAGCGAATTTTAAAAAGATGTATGAAGTAGCCTTATCTTATATTCCTTATTGAGACTTAATAGTTATGCATAGGCCATGAGATTTAATATGATAATAAATTGGTATGTTAAAGATAACTTGTGTATCAATATGTTATATTTAGGTAAGACTCTCGTGTCGATGTTTAAATTAAAAATTCGGCGAAAGTAAGTTTAGAGGTCCATTTAGTTTATTTTTGTTAATTTAGTTTTTCCACAGTTTGTACGAACCTTATGCCCGGGAGTTCAACTCGGTCCGCAATTGAGTTTCTTTTATACCTACACCACACCTACAAATTTATATGTGATCCTTGGTTCACGTATCCATCTGGAATTTGGTACTTTTAAATCCTTCAATAAAAGAGCGTACTCTGATCTCAAATGCCAGCAACGCTTTTTAACCATCATAAAGATCGTAATCACTCATCATCAGGCTTTCAGGCATCGTTTGCTCGTTTGTCTCATATTCAATAAAAAATATACAGCAACTAAACTTTTTCAATAGATTTGTTTTGCACACACAAGCATAGCTATTAACTTTTATAAGTGCAAAATGTTTGTATAGATTTATCTTATGACATTTTAGTTACTATGTTGGTCAATTAAAACTAGAAGTCCTATATTTGAGTTTCGGCAGTGTAATCTTTTGCCTCCACACAAATCTAATAATACTAAGTCACCAAATACACAACAATACTGATAGAATAATGCCCAAACCTAGTACCAAGAATTCTGTTGCATCAAGATCAAAATTATATAGTAATTATTTTCATAATTTTTTAAGACTTTTGAGTATGGGTTTGATTTTAAGCGTGGAATTTAATTTCAAGTATAAAAGTATAAATTTTGCTTTACCTACATGACGTTTGCGCAATCTGTCATAGTGATGTAGAACACAATATAAGCTATTTTCTATGAATCAATTTTTCGAATTTATCAAATATCTCCGAAACCCGGTGTTTTTTACGAAAGTAACTTCTGTAGTAGTTAATATAATAACTCTAGTCTCCAAAAATATGTTTGAACTTGATACAACTTGGTACGGTTTGCTATAAATTATACGTTTAAAAAAATACTAAGGTAAATAAGCCAAAATAACTCCTGCGAAATTTTGCTGGCCTCTGATCATCTATTCTTCAATTGTTTCCTGCCATTACTCATAATACGTAGCTGACCCTAATTTGATTTTACGTTTACAATCAGTATGCAGATGTCCAGGTATTGAATAATAGAAGGACTATCCTGTTGAATTTGCTACTAAAATTGCGATTAAAAATGGGGGATGGAGGTAGAATGTTAAAAATACTTTACGAATTACTTTTATACTCACCAAATACACAAATAAATCATTTAAATCGGTTAAGCCAGAGTAGTTCAACACCGTAACAAGATTGTTATATATTATATATGTTATCGACATTAAAAAATAAACATTAAACACAATGAAAAAGAGGGACCTTCAAGGAACGACGGCAACGCTCTTGTAACTCCTCTGGTGTTGCGGGAGTCCATATGCGTCAGTGATCACTTAACATCAGGTGAGCCGTCTGCTCGTTTTCCTTCATCTCCATACTAAAAACTGTATATTCAAATAGTGTGATAGTATTTAAACACAGATGTTAATCATTGTTGACAGTCAATATTACACAAATAACATTTACATATGGAAAGTGCCAGAATTTACTCTGAATTTATTCTCGATTTAAGGACATGGCACGGGTGCGGTCTTTGACCACCTAATTAATCTCACTTCATATCCCTCAGAACTGTTTAGCATTTCGCTCTACTCGAGGTACGGTCATGAACAGTACAATTATTTGCATTTCAAGTACATAAGTAATTTATGTCAATTTAAAAGTAAATGCCAAGGTTTTCAAGTTTCATGTGCTCTAAATAAAACCTCTTTCAAGCAAACTGGTACTACACCAGTAACTGTAAGCGGGCATACGTAACTTGATTTTTTTCGAGTAAAGGTGAAATTTAATTTAGCAAATTTGACAGAGAACAGTGAAAACCGATTTTAAACGCTTTAGAAGTGAGCGTTCGTGAAATAAAATATTCAGTTATTTTGATTTGAAAAGAAACAGTATGACCAAATTTCATAAAATTTTATGGAACAAACTTATAAATATATCTTTTAAGAAAAAAATCGATAAATAACTTCAAATTTTAATTAAATTAATAAAAAATATATACATACACAAAAAAAGAATACATCACACCAAATTCAATATTAAATATCATTCAACGTGTTAATGATGTAGACAGATTACTAGTTACATTCATTAAAAAATTAATTCGATGACTTCACATCTGGTGTAGTTTATTTTTTTTATGAAAAGGAAGACAAAGGAGCAAACGGTTCTCCTGATGTTAGCGATCCTGTCGCCCATAGACACACAACATCCAGTGAGTCACGAGTGCGTTGTCAACCTGGGTAATTGGATAGAATAGGTTTATTGGAAAGGATGGGTCGGGATTAAGAATTTGGAGGGTTGAAGGGATGAATGGGAAAAGAGAAGGGTAAACACGGCCATCCGGCATCCCCAAAGTCATGTATACTTTATATTTTATGCCGACTTCATAAAGGGCGGTGGTATTTCCCCGGGAGAGCGCGGCTGTAAAAGTGCAGCAAAAACTGTGAAAAGATATTTTTATCTTAGAAAAAATAATATTTGCAGTGGCGAAATTCTCAATCGCAAATAATTTTTCATGTGTAAATTGTAGAAAATACAATTCTTTATTTCATAGAATGATTAAGTTTTCCTTTATTTTAGTACATTTATCCGTCATTTGATACTTTGAAACTAAATTAACAATAGCAAAGGAAAAGTGTATTGGAAGAAGTTGTCGACATTAAATAATAGCTGCACTTTTATTAGAAATATGAGTCGTTTTAAAACTTCAAATATTCATGATTTCTAACAGCTTGGAACGCTTTAAATTGAAGATTTCGAAAATAAGTTTTTAAAGTCTTGCTATTGTCACTGTTTACCGTCATAGAATAATTCTAATAATGACATAAAATTACCCTTATAATGTACAAAACTGTTGTAAACTGGTTAAAATATCGTGTTAAGTTAACTTAAAAAATTCATGCCGACAGCGAGATAAAAAAAAGACGTCTTATGTAAATTATGCGTAATCTTAGGTTAATTGTCATGACGAAAGACCGTCTGTCAGTTCCAGCTAATAGACGCTTGAATATGAATGTAAAATTTCGTGCAACCTTGAACGTGCTTATTGTGAAAACGCACAAATGCAGGCATATTTAAAAACAACGGTAGAGAAAAAAAATTAAAAGACAATCTTTACGGTGGCGAGGTCAGAAGCGACAATAAAAAACTTTCTCAAGGTCGCTATTTAAGGTATCGTTTTTCAACTAAAATAAAAATATCAAACACAAAATGTTCTTTGCCCCAAAAAAGGTCAATTTATAGTTTTAAGTAAAAATATTTTTTATAACTTTTTGTTTTAGATTTGATACAAAAATTACAAATTTGAAAGCGTATTCTTTCCCACCAAATTATTTGAATTAAATTTTAAAATTTAATGTAAATATACACAACAACATAAAAGTTAATCATTTAATTTCAATATAAAATATTATACGCGTTAGGGTACATATTTAGATTTACAAATTGAAATATATATAAAAAGAGCATTCAAGAATTATACATCCGATTCAATTGATGCAGTTACGTAAGACTTGAGCAAAGTCGGTGTAACATAAGTGTTAGCTTTTCTTAATTCAAACTCAAATTTCTTTATCAAATCACAGAAGTGATAACACTTGCTTATATGTCGTCAAGAATACTACCACCAGTTTGCAAAGAAACTGACCACTGACCTGAGAAGAACCGGCGTAAGAAACACAAGTAATCTCTTTTTCAAAAAGCATATAATAAAATATACAACAATAAATGTTACTTGAAAAAGCCTGAAGTGGACAGTATATTATCAGGACGTGTTATTGTTTAACACACAAACGTTTTTTGACAATTTTTTTGAATTTTTTAACTTATAAATTTTTTAACCTTTTCTGGGATTTTGTTGTAAAAGCGTATACATTGTCCCCAAAAAGATTTACTTTTCCTTCTCAGTGTACATACAGGAAAAATAAACTTATGTTTGTTCCTTGTATTTCTGCCAAGCACGTTGCACAATTCATTCTCAATCTCAAATCTTTACTTGTGGAAAAGAAAAATGCAGATTACTATCACTCCTATACTTATATTAAAAATATCAAAGTATGTATGTTTGGATGTTTGTTATTCCATCACACTCAAACGGATTTATAGCTTAACATTCATATAGGATGGATTTTGAATAAGGCCAAAAATCACGCGGTTGAACGTTTAGGAAGCAGCTTGTACTAAATAAAATATTACACATTTATTAGTGTTCTTTTTTCAATTATATATCGAACGTATAACATTCACTTTTCGTGACGTGTAATATTTGTGACAATGCGAATAAGGGACGTAGTATCATTAGCAGCGAAGCAATTATTTTCGCTTTTTACTACAATATTCTAACAACAAAATTGGATATTGTGGTACTCAGAGCACAGCGTGATAGCTGTATATTAAGATGATTGTTCTTAAACCATAATTCACTAGCAATAGTTATTACGATTTGAGCAGTTTTTGGATAATGATAGAAAGCTTATATCGGGAAATATATATTTTAAAAATGTATCAAATATTCTTATTAATATTGCAATAATACTAATGTATTAACCGTGTATAGAAACTATATAAACATTTAAATGAATCGAATACAACAGTTTACAAAGCTCACAAGGTTTTACAGAAAATAGTCAATGCTATTTCAGATTGTAGATTAAAGCTAATCCCCTTTAACTCGGAGTTAACAAATAGACGATAAATCATCTAAATCGATTAAAGGTCACTTTTGATATAAATGTTAAACCAAGCAATTACTTTTCTTTGTGCATTAGCGGGATTGGATCATGATGGTTGACAGCTTCAAATTGACTTTAGCCTGTAGTGACCAATGGTTTGATCGTTAGAATCACGCCCACGCCTTTGTTATTTCGTCTTATAAATTTATCACAAGCGAGAGGCCCAAGGCTGTGTTATGAATATTATGCTGGGCAGTTAATTGGCAGTTTATTGAGGTGATACAGATAGTAGATATTGGAGCCTAAAGGTCGAAAGCCAATGCCATTCTCATTCGGGGGTATGTTTCGAAAATTAGCGCCTGTTGTTACAGACACGATTGTTCGAACAGTTTTGCTTATTTAATAATTGTCCGTTATTAAATATAATGTTTAGGTATATGACTAAGTATTTTTATTATGAAAATTAACATCTATGTCATTCGTAAGACGTCTAAGTGTACTGTAACCATATGGTAGAGCATAACATCCTTTCACAGCCTTTACTGCACTGATACAGGCTTTGTTTCGGCGAAGTTCAACTGCCCTTTATAAAGTCGTCATAAAATAAAGTATGCATAACTTTTGGGTATGCTGGATGGCCATATCTGCCCTTTTCTTTTACCACTCCTATCCCTACCAAATCCTTTATATTGATTTTATCCTATCCAATAAACCTATTCAATCAAACCCATGTTAACAAAGCACTTGGTACTCTCCCGTTGTTGCGTGTGTCCATGAGCGATGGGATCAATTAACATCAGGTGAACCGTCTGCTCGTTTGTCTTCCTTTCCATAAAAAAATATGTAAACAAATGTAACGTTATTTTTCATTGATTTCTGAAATTATTCGTATTATGAAATATAAATTATTTTTATTCAATTCATGCTTTATTTAAATAAAACATTATTATCAAAAGTTATAATATAAAAGAGTATCTTTGGTATATATTCGAAAATAAATAAATGCAAAAAAAAAATCACATTTAGGTTTACAGTCTCGGTTTATCTGACCCGTCAATCAATCAGATTTAGAGTCTACAACCTGAACCTTGATTATCTAAATAACAATCAGACGAAAAACAACTTGATCTTGATGTTAATGGTAAGTTATTCTCGGACGAAACCGTTCCGTTAATTGATGCATTACTCACAGGAGTGGGTGGTGGGCCTTAAAGATCGATATACAATGCAAATCACGACAACACTCGGCTATAGACCATCCGACGCCCACGGCACAATTACAGCGTTAAAGGGACGTGGAATCTTTTGCAAACATGGAAACCCAATCGGAATAATTGAGGGAATTGTAGCAAAGCGGGTTCAGTGGACGCGTGTGCAAATAGATGCTTATCGCAAACGGAGCATCGCTTGTATACGTAAAATTTGCAATTCCTCGTGAACATATTTCAACACAAATATTGCAATGTCCTAATGCAGCCATCAACAATTTCCCACACAACGGTCGGTTATTACGGATCGTGTGTTCCAGCGATCTGTCGAAAGAGAATTGACTCTTCGCTATTAAAATTGTATTGGATCAAAACGAGATCAAATCTATTTTTTACATGCTGTCTCATTTAGCATTTATTATCTGCGAATAAATTTTCATTTTTAGTAATTAGCGAATAAAAATTAAAACGCTGTAGTGGAAGGCCATGTCTACAGACATACCGATTGTCAATGGAGCCGACGCGTGTTGGAGTGGAGATCGTGTTTAGGAAACGTAGAGGACGTCCTGCAGCACGACGGACTGACGATTTGAGACAGGATGCGGGTAGTGAATTGATGCGAGCTGCTCTAGACCGGGATAGCTGGCGTGCCTTGGGGGAGGCTTACTTTCAGTAGAAGGCGGCGATAGGGTGTTGTGGTTGATGTAAACCTTTCAATTAAAATATCAATATCCGATGCGGAGCTGAGACCTTCATATTGATTATCGCGACTTTAAGAAGATTTTTATACAATAAAAAAGTTGTAACCCGCGATATAACAGGCGTAGAAATTACTGACTCCAATTCGTTAATCTAAAATATCAATAGGTATTAATAAATACGGAATTTATAGTTGCTGTGGAAACGAATTGCAGAAGCATTGTCAAATTCTCAAGTCACGTTTGTTTGTTGATATTGAGATTTTTATAAATTTAAAAATTTTAAAACCGCGATTGAAAATCGATGGGAGGGTAGGAGGATGAAAAATACCTTACAAAGTATTATCGTATCTACCAAATATACCAAAAGAAAATAATTAAAATCGGTTAAACCGGAGTTCGGAGGAGTGTCGTACCGAAATCTTCAACTAACTCCGTGAAACAATATTTTTATATATTAGGTAATCTTGGACAAGAGACTTATCCCGTTAAGATTACTAAATTTCTCTTAATATAAACCTACCCTGGACTACCACGAACATTTTAACGTGTAAAATAAAAATCCAGTTACCCGTGTTTGAGTTTTAGCCTGACTAACGAACAGCTATTTTATAAATTATACGTAAAAGATGATCGCTAGAAAAAATTTAAAGGATATCAAATACATAAATGAAATTACAGTAAAGTTATAGCCAATGAGAATTTCACAAAAAAATCTACTCTTTATCTATTTTAAAACAGACCATTACAGGTTTCTATTGAATTAATTATAAACTTAGTTTATTATTTAATAATAATATTTATTTTTTATGTATTTAATAATATATAAAAAATAAATATTTTTAGGCTTATTGTTTTAAGTATCACTTTTTAAAATTTAATTTATCTAGTACTTTTTACGCTATTCATTTTTTAACTTTTATTATATTTTCATGTTTTATACAGAGTTGACTTAAATCTTATACCTCAATAATCTAAGTAAATACAAGTAGATACGTAATTTATCACAGTGATCTTCCTATGTGAATGGTACAACGTTGATGAGAAATGAAAAGTAATTGGAAGTTATTGAGATTTGAACCAGCAATCTCATACCTAAGATTTTCTAAACAGCCGCCGGATCACATCTTACAGGGGAAAATATGAGCGTTAAGTCACGTTTCCTTTGCGTTTATGAATTGTGGGATTCAGAGCGACCGTCAATTCTCGTGCATGTTTCAATGATTCACAATTTTCACACGAGTCATAACTTGAAGCACTAAATTGCTCTTACCAAACAGACGCGAAGCTAACAATTGGAATAATTATGCTTTTTCACGTTTACTATATCCTTTACTGTAATATATAGCATGATCTAATGCCGCCTAGATTTCTTCGATTTGATTTTACTGTGGTCTCACTAGGAAAAAATCTTATACACATATAGAATAACTGGTTTACTTTCAATACTGGCGTACATTATATGTAGGGAACATATGCGAAGAAGAAAAATAAATATTAATTTACCACCGAGTAAACATAATCTACAGTCGAATAATTATTACTTTATCCATGTCCATCCTAGAGTTCGCGTGGCTGGAGCGGCGCGAGGGGGCGGGTGTCTGGGCGGTCAATGACCTGCGGCGCGTACAATCGAGCGAAGCCGCTACACTTAATTAATTTGTTGGAAAATTTTGGCAAAAATTATGCCCCTAATTTTATTAAAAAAATATGATGAGAATCGAATACCGAATGGTCTTATTTAATATCGTTAGTGACTCACCAATCACCCTGTATGAGTTAAGCAAATAATTAGTAACTACAACCCATTTATAAACTATTAGGGTATAGCATTACAAGGAGATGTGAATATTAATTAAATTTCTAAAAATAGATTGTTATTTCTTCATTTCTTATGTGACTTTGCAATTCAATCTCGCAGGCGCTATCGACAGCGGCTATATAGTATAGCCTTAGTATAGCGGCTATATATATAGCGGCAAATATAATGAGGAAACAGTCTACGTTTACCAATGAACCAATAAAAACGATGAAGTCGTATATCATATACGATTTAAGTACAGGCTGAACTACTTCTGTTACCAAATGAATACAAAAAATATAATTTACTTATATAATAAAATATATGCGCTAAGAGACTATAAACCACAAAACCACCAAGAAGAATGTAGTCATATAAGATCGAAAGTATTGGTAAATCATATTTGCTGATGCTTTAAAATAAGAAAGGAACAATATTACACATAGTATAACATTAAAAAAATACACTGTCACGTCTTTGATCTTTGTAGCTGTAAAATGAGGTAAGTAGTATCATTAACTTGTTTGTCTCAATCGTGATCGTAAGAGGCTCTCTTACCCTGCAGCCAGAATAAAACGAAGACAATGATCCATTAAACGTAAAATAAATTTCGGTATTTATTTTACGGGCATTGAGTTGGAAACGAATCAAATAAATTGGAGGACTCACTTATTATAATAGATTTAA
>JAOCPS010057800.1:0-16490 GCA_025505425.1 Graphium colonna | reverse complement strand
AATATTACATTTTTTATGGAAAGGAAGACAAACGAGCAGACGGTTCACGTGATGGCATGCATACTTTATTTTAAGCCGACTTTATAAAGATTTTACATCACTACATTCTAATAAAAACAACGGGCAATTTTATTCCTCCATATTTACAGGAAATGCATTTGAAAAGTTTAACTATGTCACAAAAATTTTTGAACTCTCCCACACAAAATCCATTTTAATCAAATGTTAATATAAATGTAATTTAATATTTGTGTAAAGATACCTCAAACCTCCTCTTGTTTAAAACGTCTTTAGACAAGATATATAAAAAAGCTACAATTTTAAAATCTATTTAAACTATTTGAGTAAAGATTTCAGCGAATAAAGTACTAAAGTAAAGAAGTTTATTTTTTCAGAAAATTACAAAAACCGAATTCAAGCGGCTAAAAGTGTACTTTTGAAACATATCTTCTCCGTTTTTTTTTTCGTTTTGAAAACAAACTGCTAATCCAATTTTTGAATAAAAAAAAACATGTACCAAATCGAAATGAATTGAAAATAGTATACATTACATCAACTTTTTGGGCACAGACCTACATTACGTCATGCACTTAGCTTGTTTAAACTAACACAGAAGAGTTAAAATTTAAAGTTACACCGTGGTGTATTTAAAAGTCTGCAGGATTACAAAGATTATGGATATAATAAGGTTTCATTCCTTAAAAGACATTAAATTAGCTACATATTTTCCAATAACTCATCCGACCTTGAAATAGTATCTACATTAAACCTACAGCATTTAAAGTCAACTAATAACACCATGTTAGCAAATCTAAACAAAAGTTTTTTTTTTTTCAACCTTTAACTACCAATTAGTATAAACTCCATTCTCGTGTAGCAAAACTATAATTAAATTCATCCAATCAGCTGGGTTCATCACTGTTCTTTATTATATTATTAAATTAATCGGTCAGTTAAGAGGTTATCAATGGTTATGATATTTTCAGAAGTTCACTGGTAATTTGTTCTGGACCAGGGATTTTCTTAGGTTTTGCGCAATGTTTCAACTACGGTATTTTTTTTAAATATGTCTGCTTTCAATAACTGAAGCAAAAATATATTATTACAATAAATAATAGAACAGATGGAACGCACGAGATTTGAAATCAATCGTCACCGATCATATTCGTATACCAATAAGCAATGTTCATGTTAAAGGTAGACTTACGCATTTCTTTATGGTTGCATTTAAACCAAACGAGCAAATACTCGTTCTATCCCCACTTTATGAAATTCTTTTAGTTCAAACAAATAAAGAGCATTATTTTGCTGTTTTATCTGCGTTCGTAATTCTATGGAATATTCTAAGAACACTCGCTCACTTAATGTAAACGGCGGCAGAGCTCACGAACAGCTCCATAGTGGACCCCGGAGCGGTCTCTTCAAGACGTTCTAGAGATATGGAGTGGTCTCAAGAGAAATATGTGTTAATGATAGGAGCATACCGAAATCATAAATGTGTCTGAGATCTTAAGTGTAAAAATCACAAAAATACAACTCGGAAACAAGATGTTTGGGATGAAATAGCAAATGTACTGAAATTTTCCTTCTTTTTTTGAGTGTTTGAGTTAAATAATGAACGCAGCACTCAAAATTATAATAATTCTGTCAGAGTCCGACATATTGATCACATAATTAACTCGAATGAGAAATAAGCGCTCGTTCGGCTGATCTAAAGATCAAGAAAGAATGCTCTTGTTCTAGCTCTAGCTGCGTTCATTTGGTCTAAATTCACCCCAACATTGCGAAAAATATTAGACCCAATTACATAAGATCGCCTATTTTTTGACTTGTTTGCTTTTCTGTTCACGTGAAGTCTTATAAAATTGTTCCGTGGTACGAGTCTCCGATTACGAAATGATGAATGACGTAGTCTGAGATTTTTTTCGTCAAATGGACAATACTGTGATGTACAAACGCTATCCTATCTCTCACCTAAAATTAAACAGGACATGAAGGTATATCTCGTTAATCCAAAGAGTTTGTGCACTTTTACAAATAATAAGTTTCGAAACAAAAACTCAAAGGTCGTTTGTAGATTTATGAAATTTGAAGCAGAAACTAAAGAAATTATTTCATAGGAGGAAAAATTCAAAGCAAAAATTTAAGAAAGAATAAAATATTATCTCCTTTAGCTTCGACTACGTTTCCTTTGATTAGAGTTAAGATATCAGGATTCGATCATGATGAGAACGCTTAGAGTCGTATTTGCAATTTGCGTAATGAGGTAACTTCCCTTTGAAATACATATATCATCGTCAGAGGTTGCCAGAGGTAGATATGGGGTACCATTTTAATTATTGGAAATTTATAATATGTGTTTCCCTTTGAAAGGTATTATCGATTTTGCAATATAAGGGTTTGCAATATAAAGATAATTTACAGCTATGTAAATAAAAAAATCATAACATATTACCGGCATGTGTCAATTTTAATCACAATTTCCAAAAAAAATAATGGATAATGAGTTAAAAACTTTCAGAACGATTTAAAAATAAATAGCAAGTAAAGAGGATGGTAGAAGGATTTTACATATTTTGATTTATTAAACAGAGAAGATAGACAGAGAATCTATAATACTATTTAGAAAACCAATTAGCACAGTTACTAAGACGTTGAATGCGGCGTAGCAGGTCACGTGTTCGATTCCTATCTGGGGCAAATATTTGTGCGATCTACAAATATTTGTTTCAGTTGTAAGTAATTGTCTTTGTACGATTCATGGCTGTGAAATGCCCTTGTAACATAAGACTTAGGTCTTAGAATATCGTTTTTTAAAAAACAGAAAACAAATAAACATTAATGTTTCTCAGTCATTTTCACAACTTTTACTTTTCGCTTCAATTTCTATGAAACACTGTTTTTTTTTTATAGAGGAGGAGGCAAACGAGCAAGCGGCTCACCTGATGGTAAGTGATCAATATAGTATTATCAATCGAGCCAGCTGAATTATTTTCACAGAAAGCAGCGAAACTAATTATAACGCCTTAGAATTAAAGATTCGTAAGACAAAATTTAATTAATTTTGCATTAAAAAAGGAATTACTAAACCGATTTTTATGAAAATAAATAATATGAAGTATTTTAAGAATAAGCCAATTCATTCTGAATTATATACATTACTATTTATTATAAATAACGAGTAATTTCGCGTAATATATTATTCTTTTGAGTTTTCATTTAGCTATATAATAAGCTAAATCACAGTTTAGATTCGTCTTTTGAAACGTCTTCGGCTGTCTTTTTATATCGAAATGGTAAATATTCGATATTTAATCATTTAGAATATCATTAACTAAAATAATTTTTTTTTTTTTTATAATTTGTCAGCAAATATAAATTTTGACAAAACTGTTGCATTTTAAAATGTAACGGTGTTGTTGTTAAATACTTGTTAGGAACCGATTCTAGTCAATTCCAAACTTAAATACAGTTTTAGTAAAGTAAATAAATCGCTAGTTTCTTGGGATTTAAATTCGAGCATGCATATTTAGGATTTGAAAAAAAAAACAACATTGATATCCTTTGTTTAGAATAACCAAAGCAGCGTCATAACATCCCCAACAGAACGCAATACTCTTCGGTACATAACGACTTTTATTTTGCAAAGGAACTTCGCTACGCTACGTTATCCGTTTGTTTTAGTTCTGTAGTTAAATTTGAATAGCATTTTCGTTTCTTCTTAAAGAAAAATTCTTGTTCGTGAAAAGCAAAGTCTACAAACTCTCTGTTTTAATCCTCACCTGGGAATATTATCATGTAATATTGTTGTATTGTAACAAAATAAAATCACTGAACATTAAAGAACACATTACAGTAAAAACGAGCATTAAAATGACCTCAAATAAACAGATAAAAGAAAAGAAATCTATGGCAGATATGTACTAAAATGGGTATATATTGCTCTGTGCACATTTCTTAACTTTGCTGGCAGAAACTCATTTATGACCCAGATGATTTTTCTTTTTAAAAATTGCATATATCTCAATTTCAATTGTACAAAATTTTTGCGGACAGTTTTGTGTTCCTTACTTATTTGAGTTAAATAAATATTATGCCATGAACAATCTTTATCATTAATTATAAGCTTGACGATACTAGCTAACATTGTAGTTATGCAGTATTAGTTATAAATATCATACTGACATTCTGAGGTTAGAAAATTGTCATCAAAATTATATAGAATCGCACTAGACGAATGAAAACTCATGTACATCATAGAGCTTCTTCCATCAAAATGAATAAATTTACACAGGTATACACCTTTTATAAATTTAATTAGTCAGTTAAACATGAAAATATATTTTTCTTTCATCTTCGAATGTTGAGAATTTAGTTTATTTGAGGTAATTTTAAATTTTCCGATTTAATACAACTAATCTGGGTTGAGAATCGTATATTTTAAAAAATCAAGAATTAAAACTTCTACATATAAGAAATTTACTGTTGCCATTCACGTACGACTTAAGGGCTAAAGGTCTAAAGTTCAATAAACGGTAAGTGCTTCAAAATGATATCATCATTTAATTTAAGAAAATTTTCTGCTAAAAACGTAGATTATCCACTCATGAAGATGGACGTACAATGCTGTTTTTTAAATTGTCATATATCCATGAACATATCTTATTATTGGAGTAATTATTGCTAGTGAAGCAACGACCAAATAAAAATCCAAGAAATTCAGGTAGCCGGAAATCTTATAAATCGGTATTTAAAAAGTAGACATACATATGTGTACATATAGCTTGTTGTTCGTGAAGTTTTTTTTAATTTCCGTTATGTAAAATGCAGATTATAGTATACTGCTTTATGTAGTATATTGTTGATATAATTTTGCAACCATGGTTCAACCTTTATTTGCACATTTACTATTATAAACCAATTAAATGATCCAGATGTTATGTTCAAAGGCTACACTTAATAGACATACGAGTATGTGCAAAACGCTCTTAAACTCTCACTAAATATATATAAGTTTGTGTCTATTTCTCACCTGCTTCTTAATTTAAAATATTATTCAAATGAGACTATTACTTCTCAAAGATGTACGCCATGACGAGTACCACTATTAAATATGGATCAGTTACAATATTATTATTATTTAAAATACAACAATATTATATAATAATTTTGCTAGCCTTTGTTTTTCACGAACAAGAATGTTTCTTTAGGAAGAAACGAAAGTGCTATTAAATTTTAACTATAAACCGAAAACAAATAATTTTTAAAGAATGACGAAGGTGAAGTTTCTTTACAAAATAAAAGTCGCTGTTTAGAGAAGAGTATTGCGTTCTCTTGGTGATGTTATAACGCAGATTTGGTGAATCTAAACGAAAGATATCAATGTTTTATTTTTTCAAATTCTAAACATACATGCTCAAATTTAAATCCCAAGGAAGTAGTAATTTATTTACTAAAACTGTATTTAAGTCTGGAATTGATTAGAATCGGGTCCTGACAAGTATTTAACAAAAAGACTGTTGGATTTTAAAATGGTACGGTTTTAACAAAATACATTTTTTGCTGACGTAATCGTATTTGCAAACGGGTTAATCCCCGACAACCTCTCACGACATCTGAGATGACTGGGACTCCATGACGGACTGGATTTGGCTCAGATGTAGAAAGAAGTGCTCCACGATACTGCCCGTATCGTCCGCCAATTTCTCTCGCTTACTTGTACTTGTATTTGAACCTAACCAAATTCTAAATACAATATTATAATAAACCCATTTAATCAGTCCAGCAAAAAACAAACGAAACATTACTAAGAATTACATACAAGTAAATCTAAAATCGATATAAAAAGGTATACACAGGTATATAAATTATATGGAGATCGCAACATAATTCTGACGCTAGTCTAAAACTGGTATTCTGCTGAACGTAACTAAATATATACATAAAGTGAAAAAGTTGTTGTGTCATTAAAAAGTTTTTGTTTTGAAACTAAACAATATTTAAACATACACTAGCTTAATTTGTTATAATTTTGATAAATAAAGTGTCATATTACAATAAAATAAATCTAACGACTTCTCTCACGTTTAATCCACCAACCCGTCTTGGCTATAGAGCGTTTATGCACTCGAAAAATATAACTTTATCCAACTACACCACATTTGAAGGACCCATGGTTAACAAATTAAAATTACCTTATTTGAATAAACTTATTTTGACTGAAGAGACAGGTAAGAACAAGTATGTTTTTTTATATTATCGGTTCGATATTAAACCAGAAAATTTATAGAACTCCAGAAAGCGGAATTTCTGTAGATAATATATAAATTGTTATATGTAAATTTTATTTTTTTTTTACAATATTAACTATGTCGTACGCCGTTCATGATACCTGACGCTGTCAAGGTAATGCTACGCAAATAATAATATTTCGAATTTGATAAACCTACAGTATGCTGGTTTATTGACTATAGCAGAGCCTTTGATATGGTTGGTTCGAAGAGAATATTTACAGGACACTGTATACTAACAGGTCAAGAAAACTGCGTGTTGAATCAAACCATTTCATTTTCTAGAGAGGCGTGCGCTAAGGTTGTATCATGGCCCAGTACTCTTCAACATCTGCGGAGAATATATGATAAGATTGTCGGGCCGATCACGTAAAGGGAGACTATGGACCGATGTGTCTATAGTCCATATTTGAAAGACCTGGCGAAACACTAGAGAAACCAGGCTATCGCGTAGACATCACATTTCTCAACACTGAGGAGATGATTGAGAGAGATTTACGATATAGGTTAGGTAAAAAAACGCACATGTTACATTTTAATAACTACAACAAGTACACAACACATTTTAAATATACACGATACTTAATAAGTTACGATTCAGTCCTCATTTAATAGTATATTTTGTATTATTACATTAACAAAAGGCACCAAGCCATCCGCGTAAACCCATCGTAAATAATCGGCTTTTATGATTACTCGTTCAGGACTAGAATCAATATTTGCACGGAACTGTGATGATTTATGGTTCATTAAAAAACAAATTTAAAATGTTGGGTAAATATTTTCGTAGCACCAGTTTGCGTTGTAGGGTGCAATATTTACGTCACCGACACGTGAAGCTTAAAGTAAAATGATATAAGAACAAGCAAATTTCATCATCATCAGAATTTTTTATATAGAGAAGGAACAATACTAGCAAACAGCTTACCTGATGGTAGGTGATCACCGCTGCCCATGTGCTCCCGCAATATCAGAGGAGTAACAAGAATGTCTTGTAATGCTTGGAATGCTTCTCGTGGTAAATGCGACAAAGGATGCAAAGAGACACAATTTCTCTTTGCAGAAACAAGGTATGAAACCAAAAATCCCAAAAGTTATAACGATAGAAAGGCAAAGTGAAGACTTATATAGAACAATATCGTTGCCCTCGGAGTTTGAACTTGTTTGATACTTGTACCCTTTTGCAGGTTTCAAAGTCTCTGAGATATTAACTAACATTAGAAGTTGTAGAACCAATAGACAAAATTAATTGCTTCGTGTAAGATAAGCTGCATGCTTGTTTGGCTTTCTCTTTTTACCAAAGTTTTACAGTTTTGAATAGAGTAAAACTCTTCATTCGACTTTTGAATAATAGAGTTGATTTTGAACTAGAGAGTTTAGTTTCATTTTGAGTCAAGTACATATTGCACTTAACTCAGGATCAAAATGCAAGACTTACCATCTTTACTACATATACTTTCAGTAATAAAAATCTCCGCTATTGAGACAAGTCATACTAAATAGTTCACAATAAATCACGAAAGTAGTGGGGTACTGCGTTCGAATTCAAATTTTATTTGAATTCTATTTGAATAATGACTCAGCAGAACGTATTATAATAGTAAGTACTATTCCAGTTTATTCTATAAAATAGATCTGTTGTCAAAAACTCAAGCAAAACTTCTTTTATGACGATGAGTAATAGTACGAATATGTAATTTGAAATCAGTCGTCGCAAGTCGTCAATAATTTCAGACAAATACGACGTACGGACCTCGAAGAAAAGAGTCGATGTTTATTTTTGTTAGCAACACTTTTATATTTTTAGCATGGCGAAATTTATTAATTCACATGAGAACTGCCTTTCTTCTTTATTCTGCATAAAAAGTCTTCTAAAAAGCTATTGTCAATTGTTCTCCAGTATGAATTTATTCTGCAATCACAAAACAACGAATATACATAGCTGTATTCTGAATTTTAATTTTTACACAAAAAGACAAATCTTTGATATATAAGGGATATGCTATCTACTATCTAAAATTGAACAAGACGTGAAACTATATCTCATTTACACACAGAGCTTGTGCAATTTTAGAAATAAAAAGTTTTGGACGGAAGTTTCAAGACCCTTCATGGGTTAATTCTTAATTCAAGCAACGACTAAACAAATAATTTCATAAGGAGAAAAAAATCAAAGCAAAAACTGAAGAAAATATAGAATATAATCTCCTTTAGCTTCGACTACGTTTCTTTTGATTAGAGTTAAGATATCAGGATTCAATCATGATGAGAACGTTTACGTTACCTCATTAGGTAACTTCCCTTTGACATACATATATCGTCAGAGGTTGGTAGAGGTATATAAGGGATACCATTTTAATAATTGGAAAATTATAAGATTTATTTCTCTTGCAAATGTCTGAATTATTATACATTTTACATATGAGGGTTAAAGAACATTTACAGCAATTAAACAAAATTCAATTAATAATAAGCCCTATTATTACCTGTATATTCTAATTATGTTCACAATTTCTTAAAAAAAATAGATAACGAAGTTACAAGGTTGTATGAACTTCACTTAAGAAGAATTAACAATAAAAAGCTAGTAAAGACCTTCTTTTTCTGGTAGAAAAAATGTATATATTTTGATTTATTAAACAGAGAAGATAGATAGAATTGAAACTTTTGTCACGTTATTACACAAGAATCTATCATTCTCTGATTCTTCTGGCTCAGATAATATTAATTCGAAAATCCCTAAACAAACTTAGTATGTATTCGTCCCACCAATCACATATTTATGTAAATTACATAGTAACGCAGTCTTGTAAAAATCCAGATTGCTTTAAGGTTGCAAATGTTTGCCCCATCTTTGAAGCTGGCGATTCTCAAGTACGCTCCAATAATAAACCAATTTCCATACTCAGCTGACTTTCTAAAATCTAAAAAAGCTTGTTGATGATTGCATATTTAAAAAAAATGAACGTCCTAAGATGATCGGTTGGCGCAGTTGCCAGGCTGCGGCGTCGTGAGTCGTCGATTTCCATCCAGGGCCAATATTCGTGCAACCTTCAAATATTCGTATCGGATTTGTATTTGTGTTGTGCGGTATATGTTTTTAAAACACCCTTTTAACACAATACCTAGATTTTACAATAAAGGTAATGTTTCAAAAAATGAACACCAATGTTTGTCTATTATTTATATTTTAAATCATAAAAATTAATAATGAATAATAAAAAATAAAAATATTGAAGCATAACTAATATCATTTCCGTTTTAAATTATTTTTTGAAGGAAATTATTTATAAAGAAGGTGGCTTTTTATAAAGAAGATAGGAATAGAGCAGAATGCTTCTCTAATGTTAACTATCACCTTAGAACTTCTGCAATACAATACCTTATAATAGTCTTATTTGAATATATCTATTTAAGGTCAAGAAGCAGGTGAGACAGAGTTACAGTCTATTATATATGTCGTAAGGGTTTTTATAGCTTTTAGACATACGTCTGTCAAGCATTGTCTTAGTAGATAATATATGGGTTGTTTGATTTATTCACAGTTGTAATTTTGTAAGCAAAGTTTGGACAATACATGCGAGGTATTAACTACTAATCATATCTAATATTGTAGAAACGGATGATGATTTTTGATATGTTTTAGAGATCGTCTCTCACGCTAATAAGTATAACAACTCACAGAGTTTTCCACAATACAGCGCGACGCAATACGTTATAACTCTGCTATTAATTCATTTCTGTGCCGTATTTCGAACAAACTACATTATTTGCAACATCATATTATAAAGTTCGAGCTGTATTTTCGATCGTCTTACAAAAAGAAAGAGGTTCTTAATTATTCTGTGTGACCTAATATTTCTGCAAGGTATGAACCGATTCCCAATTCTTCTGTTTTTATTTGAAAGTTCAGAAGTATATTCTTTGAATCAAAATAACTCAAAAAAATTACGAACGTCAACTTCTAAGGCGGTTTCGGCTGGCACAGAATGAAAAATAAAAGTACGTTTCAAATTTTAAAAAAGGCAAATATTTTCTATCAGCATGTATTGCAGAAGTCCTGCGGTGATAATTAACACAAGGGCAAGCATTCTGCTCTATTTCTGTCTTCTGTGTAAAAAGGCCACCTTCTTTAAAAATTATTTCTATCAAAAAATAATTTTAAATGGAAATTATATTAATCATGCTTCAAATATTTTTATCATTATTTTTTTATTATTCCTTATTAATTTTTATGATTTAAAATATAAATGATAGAAAAACATTGGTGTTTAATTTTTTATACATTGCCTTTATTGGAAAATCTAGGTCTCGTGTTAAAAGGGCGTTTTAAAAACATAGACCGCACAACACAAACACAAATCCGATACAAATATTTGAAGGTCGTACAAATATTGGCCCTGGATGAACTCACAACCCGCGACATTGCAGCCAACGTCTTAGCAAATAATAATAAACACGTCCGAAGGAATTCTATTTAAGCGAATGCATTCTAAATAAGATCATCTCATGTTATTTAAAACGTCTTCAGATGAAAATGATGAATAGTGGGTTTAACCTTAATCAAATTGACTGGGTACAAATTTCAAGAAATTAAATAGAAAAAAGAGTACAGAAAATCCAAAAAAGCATTATATCATTGTTTTGTCTAACATTGAACAAGGCGGAAATGTTACAGTTCATGCATATAAATTTATCATAAGCAATACGAGTACGATATTTCTCATAAAAAAACTATGTACACGGTATTAAGCATTATCACACTCTCTCTTAATCGAAGCTTGAATTAGATTACATAAATAAGATGTACATCAAGATAATATAAATAAGATAGATATATCTCCTTTTTTTATAACTTTATTATTGTCTTCAAAATTTCATGTCAAATCGAATACCAATAACAAAAACTCATACGGAATGTAAAAAACAATATAAAGTTAGACGATGCCTTACTTGGTCCAAAAACCCTACACGACAGATTATGTATAATGTATTTATTATTTCCGCAAAGGATCCGACCTCATCAACAAAAAAGCAGAATCACAACTTAGGTGGCAATATATACCACTATATTTACAAAAGAAATAACATTTTTCATGAAATATCTTACAATAAAATACGATATCAGATGTGTACTGCATTCGATTTTTATTTTATTACATAGAAGTCTTTCAATGCCAGCAGCGTAAACTAAAATAGTAATAATACTATTCCAATGCACTCTATAATTCAATTAGCATTCAGAGAAAAATGATATTTGATGGAACCTAAAGCAAAATACGGTCTCTCTTCAAATCTCTATCAATTTCAGTTACTAAAGTTTTTTTCATAAAAACAGGCGTTTCATAGGTCATAATATATATTTACGCATATATATATACTCGTATGTCTATTTTTACATTTTGTTTGTTTGGTAGCTTCAACAGGCCATAAGAATATATTATAGTATGGTCAATGGTCATATACAGATGTTTCCTTTGAAAATAGTAAAAAGTTTCAAAGATATACGCTCTTACAACTCCTCCGGTGTTGCGGAAGTCCATGGGCAACGGTGATTACTTACCAACAGGTTACAGGACACGCTTGTTCTTTTGCCTCCTTCTCCATAAAAAAGAAATCACAACAAGAATGTATTATTTTGCACATTACATGTCCATCTTAAGTCCAGCTTTTTGGAGATTAGCAGGAAATTTACTTAAAATAAAAAAAGGATATGATTTTGCGCAAAAAAACCTACTATAAAAAAGAGAGGATACATTTATTCGCCTAATTATTTTTGAATCCAATGAACTAGGTATAGGTCTATTATTAGAGATGTTGTATTACATGTACAGATTTTGTAGAAATGTTTTGGTTCACCTAACTAAAAAATTTAAAAAAATATTAGACCCTTTTATCATAAGATAAAATCCGTTTTGCCATTTTTATGGATATTTATTACATCTGTTCATTATGAGAATTATTTTTAATGGCAGAAGCCTAATGAAAAAAATGGTCTTTGTTCATAAAACCTTATCATATGCCTTTGGCCTTTACATTGTATGTGAACGACAACAGAAAATTTGTTATATATAGACATCTTGTTTTTAAACACAAAAGCAAAAAAATCTTAGTTTTAAGCGCCCAACTAGGAAAATTATTATGTAATATTGTTGTATTGTAAATAATACAATCACTGGACTGATGTCACGTGTAAACTCATTTAAGTTTTTGAAAAAAGTTCCTGATTTTGCTGTGTATCATACACATGGAAAATTTCAATAATGTACGAGTATATGTCAGTACGGTATTTTTAAATAATATTGCAATACTGCAGTGTTGGTTTCCATCGTAAAATATAGACAAAGATTGTGATTTATATATTATACCGAATCTTAAAGTTTAAATAGAAGCACAACACATTGCAGTAAAAGCAAACATTGAAATTAACTGAAACAAACCAAATTCTCGTAATTCAGAGATGGTAAAAGAAAATATGTCCTTAGTATTTTTAACTGATTGGTAAATATTACTAAAAAAGGTCTATATTTGCCCGTGCAAATAAGTCCTTAGTATTTGTAACTGATTGGTGAAAATTAAAAAAAAGGTAAAAAATGGTATTTTTAACTGATTGGTGAAAATTAAAAAAAAATGTCTATAATTATCTACGATGCAGATGAGATTTTTTTCCAAAAAATTGCGAATATCTTAAATGGGATTTAAGAATTTTTTTATTAAACTGTAAATGCTAATGACTATCATGATAAACTAATCATTTGCAAATAAATAATTCAGTTGAAATTAAAATAAATCCACGATCTGTTATTTGTATAGGTTTTTTTTATTTAGTTTATGAAATCAGGATTAATAGTTTTAACAATAAGTTATTATCAGCCTTTTTATTGTAAAAAAAACATTCCGTAACAAATTACTTGTTGCAAAGGAATAAAGATAATAACGGTTTATTATTTCTACATCTTTCCAGTATTTTGTTTACCGAACTATGAAACGATGTGAGCATTTCACGGAATAGTTTCCTCATTTGAATAATCCCATTTCACTTGCAAATCCTCGTCCAAGACACATTGCTGTGAAATAAGTAGGAATTAAATGAGCGATGTTTTCCTCTGAGTAGTAAATTATATACTTGCAAGTTAAACTGACTTCACGAGTTTCTGTGTGAAATTTAACTGGCTAAAATAACAAAAAGTTAACAAAATTAATATAAATTATATCATAAACTAAAAAAGTAAATAGTTTAATGAAAAGTTAATATGTAAATTGTTATATTTATTTCACAATATTAACGATGTCGCAATAAAACCACACGATCTCAAGGTAACGCTACATAAAAAAATGAACGTCTACGGAATATCCTTCGTTGGCGGGATTCGTTTCCACACTACTAGGGTTATATCCAGGAACATGCCTGGTTTGTAAAATGCAGTGCATTGTTTAAAACAGCTGCCAACGCAAAGAAACATTATTACGAGTTTAATACGGGTACAGCATGCTGGAAATTAATGAAGTTTATTTACATCTAATTTAATTGTACCTACAGTCCATTCCTCATCAATTAGACACAATTCCATACCGATACGTACAATAATTTTCATTATCTTTGAGGTTCAGAAATATATTTTCATTACAACGTATATGTAAAACTATATGAGAGCCTTTGATAAGGTTGGTTGTAAGAGGTTATGGAGAATATTTACAGAACACTTTATACTAATAGCTCAAGAAAACTGAAATTTAATGTTGTTAAATCAAACCATTTTATTTTCTAAAGAGGCGTGCGCTAAGGTTATAACATGTTCCCGGTACTTTTCAACATCTGCGGAGAATATGTCATAAGATTGTCGGACCGATCAAGTTAGGGGAGACTATGGACCGTTGTGTCTATAGTCCATATTTGAAAGACCTTGCGTAACACCATAGAAACCAGGCTATCACCTAGAAATCACGTCCTTCAAACACTGAGGAAACGATTCAGAGAGATCAACGATATAGTTGAAGTTAAAAAAACGCACATGTTACATTTAATAACTACGGCAATTATGATTCTGATTCATTGGAATTGCCGATATTATTCATGTTAATATTGGGAATGATTTGGATCTATTTAGCCGTCAGTCCTCATTTAATAGTATATTTGTATCTGTTACATCAAAAAAAGGCATCAAGCCATCCGCGTAAACCCATCATAACAATCGGCTTTTATGATTACTCGTTAAAGACTAGAATGAATAATCACAAAATAACAGAACTGTGATGATTTATGGTTCATTCATAAACAAACGGGATGATAATTTAAAATTTTCGGTAAATATTTTCGTAACACCAGTTAACGTTGTAGGGTGTTTACGTCACCGGCACGTGAAGCTTAACGTAAAATGAGGTAGAAACAATTAAGAAGAAATCGTATCATTAATATGACCAGCTATAAAAATAATTACAAAATTCAATTTTCGAAAGTTTTGGTTGTTGCACGATGGAACACGTGCCAAATTGCGGGAAGAAACGATATTAACCTTTTATCGCTTCTATCATTCTTCGCCGGGTTTCTCCCGCTTCTCTGGACACCTCCAGCACGAACTTTAGCACCCTTTTCTGGTTTCTTCAAACGAAATTTGCGAGACGACGTCTGTACTTCAACGTGACAGCAGCCATTACGCCATTATGTTGTTAAAAAACCAAGCGATCTCGCACCTGTACTGTGCGGGAAAGGGGCGGGAAAAGGAAGCAACAATCCAACCATTTAAATCGATCTATGGATCTATACAGACAATAAATCATCGTAACCACTAACATTAGAAGTTGTAGAACCAATGGACAATATTATTTGCCTCATGTAAGATAACCGGCATGCTTGAACTGAAGACTTATTTAGACTTACTGAGACTTATTTAGACTAATATCTTTGGAATCGGAGTTTGAACTTGTCTTATAGTTGTAACCTTTGCAGGTTTCAAAGCGTCTAAGGTTTCAACTAACATAAGAAGTTGTAGAACCAATAGGCAAAATTAATTGCTTCATATAAAATAAGCCGCATGCTTGTTTGCCTTTCTCTTCTTATGAAAGTTTTGCAATTCTCAAACTCTATAGTTTGTACGAATTTCGAATAATAAAATTGATTTTGAACTAGTGATTATATTGCCTTTGACTCAGAATCAAAAATCTTACAATCTTTACTACATAAAGACGTTCAGTAATAAAAATTGTCGCTATTCAGACAAGTCGTATTAAATAGCTCACAATATACTACGAAAGTAGTGGTGTACTACTTTCGAATTTAAATTTTATATATGAAAATTTCTTAATGACTCAGCAGAATATATAATAGTAAGTACTAGTCCAGTTTATTCTATAAATAAAATTCTGTTTTCAATAACTAAAGCAAAAAGTCTTTTATGACGATGACTATTAGAACGAATATGTAATTTGAAATCAGTCGACGCCAGTCGTCAGTAATTGCAGACTAATACGACGTACATACGGACCTCGAAGAAAAGAGTCGATGTTTATTTCAAAGGTTAGTAAAACTTTTATAATTTTTAATATAGCGAAATTAATTAATTCAGATAAGAATTGTTTTTTTTCTTTCCTCTCCATAAAAAAGTCTTTTAAAAAGCGATTATCAATTGAACGGATTTATGCCGCAATCACAAAACAAAGAATATAAATAGCTGTAAATCTTTGATGATTTGTTTTTTAGACAAAAACAAAAATCTACAATATATAAAGGATATGCTATCCACCATCAAAAATTGATCAGGACGTGGAACTATATCTCGTTAACACACAGAGTTTGTGCATTTTTACAAATAAAAAGTTTTGGACGGAAGTTTCAAGACCCATCGTGGGTTTATTCTTATTTCAAGCAACGACTCAACAAATAATTTCACAAGGAGAAAAAAATCACAGCAAAAAATGAATAAAATATATAATATCATCTTCTTTAGCTTCGACTACGTTTCTTTTGATTAGAGTTAAGATATCAGGATTCAATCATGATGAGAACGCTAAGAGTCGTATTTGCACATTACGTAATGAGGTCACTTCCCTTTGACATACATATATCGTCAGAGGTTAGTAGAGGTATATAAGGGATCCCATTTTAATAATTGAAAAATTATAAGATGTATTTCTATTGCAAATGTCTGAATTATTATACATTTTCCATTATAAGGGTTAAAGAACATTTACAGCAATTAAACA
>JAOCPS010057690.1:0-16492 GCA_025505425.1 Graphium colonna | reverse complement strand
TAATTTGTATTATTACTGTTATTAAATTGTATAAATTTCGTTTTTTCTAAATTTATTTTTAAATTATGTACCTTTAACCAGTCAATTAAAATGTCAATAGTATTATTTATGTCCGCTTCATGATCTAATATTGTGTTAATTTTTTTATTTGATGTCAATATAATCGAAATATCATCAGCAAAAAGAATGAATTTATGATTGATAATTGATGTTATGTCATTTAAATATAAAATAAAAAGAATTGGACCTAATATGCTGCCCTGTGGAACGCCAAATTCTGTATATTTGTAACCTGATGTGAACGTAGTCAATTCATTATTTTTATCAATTTTTTCAATATTTACACATTGTTGTCTATTACGTAGATATGATGATAACCATTGCATAGCAGGTCCTCTGATCCCTATCTTCTCTATTTTATGTAGTAACAAATCATGGGACACGTGGTCAAAAGCTTTTGACAAGTCAACAAAAATACCCGTGGTCAAGTTATTATCATTGATATTGGTAATTATTGTCTTTAAAAGTGAATATATAGCTAATGACGTTGATTTGTGCTTCTGGAATCCAAATTGTTCATTTTTAATAATTTTATATTTATTACAATATTCAATTAGCCTTTTGTGCATGCACTTCTCAAATATTTTAGATATAATAGGTATTAGGGTGATTGGGCGGTAATTGTCAATATCATCTTTTTTACCTTTTTTAAATAAGGGTTTCACAATAGAAATTTTTAGAGCCTCTGGAAATGTACCAGAAGAAAAAGATAAATTAATAAGATGTGTTAAAACTTGAACTATTTCTTCTAAGCACGATTTTATAATTTTAGTACTTATTTCATCGTACCCTACAGAAGAGACATTTTTCATTATTTTCCTAATGCAATTGAAACTCAAGAGTTGAGAGTGCATATGGACGACAACTTGGAGCCTACATTAATAACCAGTAGTTACTTGTAAAGTAATAACTTATACTATATACGAAAAGCGACATTTAACCAAATGATAGATCTGAAGTATGCATTTATAAAGTCGGCATAGAATAAAGTATCCATGACTCTTGGGGATGCCGGATGGCCAATAATCCCGATCCCATCCTATCCAATAAACCTATGGTATCCAATTTCCCACGTTGAAAACGCACTCGCAACTCTCCGGATTTACATTAAAAAAAAGCATTCAGTTCGTGTAATATTTTCGTATGTGGGTTTGTCAAGTTAGTTTTCTGTGAGATCTAAACCCAAGTTTTTTCTTTATGAAAAGACAAACGAGCAGACGCTTAACCTGATGGTAAGTGATCCCGTCGCCATAGACTCACGCAATATCCGGAGACTCGCGAGTGCGTTGTCATCCTGGGAAATTGGATAGAATAGGTTTATTGGATAGGATGGGCTCGCTAGTTTTGAAGGGAAAAGAGTGAGAAAAAAACGGTAGAAATGACCATCCGGCAATCCGAACAGTCATGCATATTTTATTTAATGTCGACCATGTTAGGGGCGGCGGTTTCCGAGCGAGCGCCGTGACAGTGCAGCAAAAGCTGAGAAGAAATGTTATGTTCTACCACAACAGCAAGGTATTTTTTTACCGACCAACAGAATCCATATATCAAGCTCTGTAACTAACGTACATAGATCCTATGGTAACATCTAATGTTGCATTATCTTAACAAAGTCACCAAGTGGCTCCACAAATGGAAGATTAAAGCCAGTCCCTATCATATTCTTTAACCTATCCCTATTCTATTCCCTTCTAAGCTTCGTTTTGGATTATTGTTAGGCTAAAGGCGATTGTTGTAAAGAAGTAAAGAAACCATTTTTCAATCCGATCCAAAATTACTTCGTTCCTGTACCAGTTATGTATGTTTGCAGATCAGTCGGAAATTGAGTCACCCCCTCAGTCACTCGGATTTCGTGCACACGTCAAACTATGCCGCCAGTTCCTCGGTAGTTTGATATTGCCTAGTTTACAATATGTTAACCGACTTCAAAAAGGGAGGAGGTTCTCAATTCGGATGTATTAATTATTTTTATGTACGTTCGCGAGTATCTTCGTCATTTACGAATTGATTTTAAAAATTCTTTTTTTATCTGAGAGAGTAGGTATATTATAAGTCTGTATTATTAATAGTTCCGAAATGTCTCATTAAATTTTAAGAAAAATCGGTTCGGTATTTTAATTTAATTAAATGTTGTTTATATTTCCTTGCCGTCTTACACCTCTAAGCAATAGCTGTTTAGATGTCTTTGCTGTTTTTTGGCGATCGTCATTACTTAATATCAGATGAACCATCTTCGCGCTTGCCAATTTATAGTAAAAAAAAATATAAAACAAACATTTATTTATGTTTGTATATATATATTCTGTTCGAAAGCTGTAAAATCGCAATACTTTAGACATTTTCTAGTTAGTTCACAATCTCCTAAACAATTAGTATAACGTAAACAATTCTTGGGAAATGTATTAAAAGCACTGAAAGCAAGCATTAACCGAGACGTCATACGTCTGTTTGTTTTCAAATCTTGGGATGTGGAATACAAATAATATTTCATAGTAATCATTACGTTTTCGTTTGACTTCCTCGTGTTTACTAGATACTACATAATTGTAATTATTTTAACCGACTAAGAATCATAATGGAAAAGGTTCTTTTATACATTTTTACGTATTTTATTAACCTACTTCAAAAAAAGAGGAAGGTTCACAATTCGGATTTCGGAGCTGTGGTAGCTCAGTGTCTGCGCTCGCCTTCAATTCTGTTTACTCGAGGCGAACCTGAGTTCGATCCCCGGTGCCGCCACCAATGAAATTGTTAATTTTCTAATTGCAATTTTAAGTGCTGATTTACCACGTGCTCTGCGGTGAAGGGAAACATCGTGAGGGAACCTGCATATCTAAGAAATAATATTTCTAAGATATGTGAAGTTTACCAATCCACCCTTGGACCGCGTGGTGGACTATGCCCAATACCCTCTGTCTAGAGGCCTTTGCCCAGCAATGGGACAATATAAAATAGGCTTACTTTACTTTACTTTCACAATTCGAATGTTTCTTTTTTTATGTATGTTAGCGTATAACTCCGTCATTTATGAACTAATTTTAAAAATTATTTTTTTATCTGACAGGATATTCTTTCTAAATGATCCCACAAAAATTTGTTCAGTTGTTTGTTCATAAAACATCTTCGCCACTTATGAACTGATTTCAAAAGTATTTTTTTATCTGGTATATACTTTCAAAATGGTCCCACTATAAAAATCGGATCAGTAGTTTGTTTTTAAAATCATAATAACGGAGATGATATGTTCGAAAACAAACTTTTAAGACGTTTGAAGTTGGTTTTTGTAATTTTGTGTGAAAATAAACTTATTTGTGGATATTTGATATAAGATGCTTTGTTTAAGCAATGCTTTAGATTATTCTTTTATTCTTAGAAAGTAAAAAGGAAGACACTTTATAGAATCATTTTGTAGAAAAGCCTATAGGTAGATAGAAACATTTTAGTTTCATTCAGTCACTTCGATGTCCATGGACAGCCACAATATTTGATAGTTGCGTAAACTAGTTTTTGATTAAATATATTAAGACAGGACCGGTTGGAAAATTACTTGGGATTGGCATAACTAATAAGTGGCAAAATTAGGTAAAGGAATAGCCATTTAGCATGTTACAAGCTAGAAACAAGTTACATTGCGGGGGCTTGTATATAAATTAGTGAAAACCCCCAGAAAGCTTGAGTTGGATGTAAAATGCGTCTCCCTACCAATCGGATAAATAAAAAAAAAATTAAATGATTTTATGTATCGATTCGGTACGTAAAGGTAGTAGATACTATTTAATATCAAAGGAAGACTTCTGCAAAATGAGTTCATGAGATTGACTGCAAGGTAAATGGATCTGTAATAAATGAATATTATTCACAAGTATATTTTCCCTTTGTAAGCTGCGTATATCGGTAATGAAAACTTTTCAAATAGTTCTTTGTTTTCGTATAAATTATCTGATATATTCAGGTGACAATATTCAAGGATATGTGGGGATCATATGGATAATATAAATGTAATATTAAAAGTAAATATTAATTGACCACTGAGTAATAGTAATCGAAAGTTCCGTGATTATTTACGAAAACTATGTGCATACTAGCGGACACGCAAGCCGTGCCGTTTTCGGGTCAATGAACTGCGCCAGCTGGCCATCTGTTCGCTGCCACCATCGTATCCAGGCGTCATCAATTTGTTTGAAATTTTGGTCGAAAACTATACCCCAAATTTTTTTACATAAACATGATGACAATCGAGTACCGAGTGCTATCCTTTAATATCATTGGTGACGCATCAGTCACCTGATCATCTACAGCACAGTGTGATCGTATTCTTTTGATACGGTATAACCGATTTTATAGAAATTTCTTTTGTATATTTGGTATATAAGAGACCTCCGTGGCCTAGTGGTATGGGCCGTTGCTTTGTAAACCGGAGGTCATAGGTTCGAATCGCGTGGGGGGACAATGACTTTGTGTTCTTGTTTCTTGGTTGGATTAGGGCAATGCGGGCTGATCACCCGATTGCCTGAAAAGAAAGATGAACCATGCTTTTGATGGGCATGAAAAAGTCGGTCCTGCGCCTGATCTATATCCGGTCGTGTCGGTTATCCGTCCCATCGGGCTATGAGAGTAAAGGAACAGAGTGTGCGCGTATGCTTGTGCACTATAATATCTCCTGCGCAGTTGGTTAATCTCAAATGAGATTAGCCGCCGTCGCCGTAATTCGGTCAGGAAGACCTTATTTATATATAAGAGAATAGGTCGTAAATTATTTTTTAACCTCCTACCTCGTATTTTCAAATCGCGATTTTAGTATTTTTAATGCATGATAATCTCAATATCAATATACAGCGTCGGATATGTGACGTTCAGTTTAAGAAATTTTATGTGATACGTTCCCATAGCAACAACAAATAACGTATTAATATTTTGTTTTAAAGGATTGAATGAGGTAATTTCTCCGCTGGTGATATCGTGGACTACACCTATAGCTTTTATTTTATAATAACCTTGAATAACAGTAAAACTGTGCGAGAAAAATCAGTTAAATTAACCGTAATTTGTGGTTAAAGTGTGTCCTCCTCCTAGCCTTTTTCCCCAAGTTACTTGGGGTCGGCTTCTAATCCACCTAAATATTACCTGAATTTCAGTTTTTACACAGAGCGACTGACATTTAATCTCCGCAACTCAAAGAGTTGATGAGAACTGAATTCCAAGGATGGATTATTTGTTAGGATAAATGAAGGCACTGACATCCTATAACGACTGCCAAAGATGTTCTTGACAACCGGGACCGACTCTTTACATGCGCATCCGAAGCATAGATAATCTTTCTTTTTAGGCAATCAGATGATCAGCTCGCGTGGTCCTAACCAACCAAGAAACTGTCCCCCGCGGGGTTCGAACCCACGACCTTCGCTTTGTAAAGCAAGCACCACTAACTAGGCTACAGGAACGGTCAAAGGGTGTAGCGTAAATAAAATAGCTAGTTAGCTAGCTAGTTTTAATTGCAGATCTGTTATGTCGCCTTGTTTGAGGTTTATTAAACTATTTGGAATATTCAAACACTTAATTGCCAGTCTCGGGGAACATAAATACATAAAATATAAATTTTTAAAAGTGAATTATAAACTCGTTTCGTATTCGCAAATTTCCGACTTAACGATCGGCAATGTCGACGAACCTACACAAACTCCAAAATCCACATATTTTTTTCATATCATATAACATTTCCTCTAGAGTTCGATACTTTTATTTTTACGTATAATGTAAAAAATATTTCCGTAACGTGTTAAAAATAAATAATTTTATTAAAAACAACTAAGACGGCAACGGACAACAATACCAGCTGTTTATAATAAAAAATAAAAAACATACTCGCCACACAAGAAAAAGCAAAACAAATTCAAATTTCTAACACAGACATCCGTTCTAACTTTAAAAACAAAAGCTCACTCGCGGTGCGTGTCCGGAAGCGTTATGTGTACATGTCTGTTCCTCCTTTGAACGGCATCCAATCTGTCCGGTTGTTTCAAGGAGCTATGTCTTAGGAGCTGTCTGTCGCACATTGTCACAACACTTCCTAGCACAACTGAACACACCGCACACCACGCATTGTAGTTCGATATTAAATCAAGAACTATAAAAAATAATCCGCCAACTAAACAACGCTTTGCCGTCGACCTCGCACGTCACAGCAAAGACTTGTTCACACGATTACATAACGTTTTCGCGCAACTGGTTTGTTTACTGTAAAATGCTATTAATTTAGCTTATTTCATTTAAAATTCAGACACGCCTACAATTCTCATTATAATGTACACATTTATTATTTTAAAATAAGATTAATTAAAAAAATTGGTTGACTGTAAAGTCGGTTTACGAACGATAATTTTACTTGATAGTCGTAAGAAAATATTGATAAACAATCGTGCCTCTCTATCGCTCTGCGCTCTCGCTTACACACTAAACGTAACGTGACAATGAGTAATGATTTATCGAGCATGCAGCCGGCTTCATCGTCCAAAATCTACTATATTGATTTAAATTACTGAGAAATACTTAAAAATCTAATAGTTTATTTTGATCCCAATAAAGTTATATAATTCATAATTTATATTTAACCATATATAGAGCTGAAAATATTATTTATAAATTATGATCTCTTTTGGTGTAAATAAAAAATTATAAAAAATAAAAAAAAATGTTAATAATAATTCGAATAACAATAACACTATGTTAATTACTTCAGTACTTTTAAGAGAACAGGAAACATACGTATAATAACAGTTTACTGACCAAAACCGCCTTTTTAAGTTAGTTTAGTTTTTGATCTATAATAGGCTACGCAGACAGACATTATTAATCTGTAACGCACATTTGACTTTTAAATGTGTGTAAAATAAAATATGGGTGTGCTTATTTATGGGCTTAGTCATGTGATCTAGACGCCTTAAAGGTCAATAAATTTCTTTTTGAAGTCAGTAGTCTCCATGCCTTTTAAGGTAGTAGGTAGACATGTATTGATTTACATAAGAACAAACAATCTATTTAATTAAAATGCTTACAAACGACGTCATAACTCCGTTACGGTTTTAATATGTTTTATATTGAAGTAGTTGTGTGTAATTTTTTTATAGATACAAGTTGGCAATTGAGCTGATGATTTACGTGATGTCAGGGGTTTGTCGCCTATGCACGCGCATAATGCTAGCCTAGGAAAAGGACAATAGGTTGAAGGTGATGAGATAGGGAAAGAAAAGAACTTATTAAAAACCTGGAGTACATTTCCACATAAATTTCACCCAACAAATAGGGCGTTGCTTATTCCTACTTTTTATTTTATCCAAATTTCCAGGCTGGAAAGGCACGTAACTATTAGAACGTTAGGTCCATGGTCGACGGTGATTACTTAACATCAGTTGAACAGTCTGATCGCTTGCAAACCTTTAAATAAGTTAACTTTGTATTTGACAAGGTGGTCTTTCTTCGGCAAATCACGCTGGCAAAATTAGAAACCTTTATATTCCCTGCCGACCTGAATTGCCACATGATTAAAAAAAAAATGCTTTTTGCATTCGTCGAAGAAACCAGCTGACTATACCGGCCATAAACACTGTAAAGCCTATAAAAATATGGGTAAACAACCAATTTATTAATATATAAACGGGTCATATAAATTTAGGTTACTTGTGTGAAAATAAATAATAAAAATATATAGATAAAACTAGTCTTTGGAAGTGAGAAAAGGAAGTAGAATTTTTGTCTTTTAGCACTTCCTTTTTAGCGCAAAAAAATCTATTTTTTGATCACCAAGGCGACACTGGTTTTTATTACTTTTCCGAACGATTTGTCAAGGTCGAGTTCAGCAAAGTTTTTTGTCTAGGTTATATTATTCGGAACATATAATAACTAGAGCAGATGTGTGCATGGTTTTATAATGTCTCTTTCTGTCAATTGAATGCTTTTATTAGGCTTTCAAAGGACCGGATGCGAGATAAAATGACGGATAGCGCTTAAAATTTATATGCATTATGGTTATGGCCATTGTGGTTAACGTGAAATATATATTGCGTTATTTACGTCCTATTATTTTTGAAAATAACGTGTTAACTTCTTAACTACGTACTGCTTACGTACAATAAACAGTTACTATAGCTACTATAGCAGTGAATATATTTTAAATGATATTCGTAACTATTTGACAGACAGACACAATTTTTTTTTTACTAATTTTACCTACAATTCTTTTAAACTTTACTATTGTGATAGAATAACTAAATCTCCTAAAGAATTAATTCAATTTATAAACATACAATGATTTTTTTAGTATCTTCCTAAATAAAGCGATCATCTGGGAATCACTAAGTTATACTCCTAGAATAGCGGATCATATAAAATCCTGACTCGATTTTCCTTCGTCATTCATGATTTATTTTTGAAATAGATACATAATATATTTTAATTCTACAAAACCAATGAGCTTTAGAAGTGAATTATGTAAGTTTGCAACTAAATGCCTTCATAAATCATTTTTCTAATAACATTACTTATGTATTCGATAATAACCTGTCAGAATAATTTATGGATAGAGAATCATGTAATTCAAAGTATTTCACTTAGATTTGTAATTTAAAATATTAAAGGACATTTACGTTTTGGAATGTTTATGTTTTCTAATGCATGTTTGCCGTAACGATGTATAATTTTCATAGTTCAATAATAATATGTTTTGTATATGCGCAAATAGCACGACCAACCGTTTTCTAATTTTCGAATTATATACTTATAAAAGTAAAATTTCAAGGTAGCGTCACGCTTCAAAGAGTAAAAGTGTGTGCTAGCCTCGTTTTTCAAAAATGTGTCCTGATATGCAGTATTTAATGTTTAAATTGAATTTACCCTCTGACGGAGGCCCACAGATTTATTTTAAATACGGAAGTTTTTTGCTGGCTGCGGTACCCCTCCGCAACTCCCCATAAGGAACTTCGTTCCATAAAAAAGGTTTACGATTTTGTAATTCAATAGTCTTTTTAAGTCCTTTTCTTTTAAATAGATTTAAATAGATGATGTGGCAGATGAAAGAATATGGACTGTAAAATTTTATTACAAGGGTGTACTGAGTGTGGGTGTACGGGTGTAAGTTGTAAGTCACTAACGAAATTTAACGAGAGCGAGCACTTAGTACTCGATTCTCACCATATTTATGTAATAAGATTTCCAATAAATAAATTAAGGCACCCCGGCGCTGCGCCTGATCAGCTGAACATTTCGTCCGACATAGGTTGTCGACCGCCTCAAAGTCACCCCTCCGTCCCCGCCTTCCGCGTCCCCCCACCCAAGCCGTGTCCGCTAGGATGAACATGTGTTTCGTGATTATTTATTAATCTTTCGATTATGTTTATTCAGTGGTGAATCAATATATAAATATACCAATATTCTGATTTTTCATATATGATCCCCACATACAACATCCTCGAGTATTCCAAGTCAGAAGTCACCAGTCTCCCTGTATATGCGCACATCTTGCCACTCATTGGGACTTATTTACTTTTTGTAAATAAAAGTGAGGAGTTTGTTCTTATTTCTAATATTAAAGACAATAGACCAACTGATATCCATAGGGCCATTTATAACTAACATTATGTAAACCATCTAATGGGTTTGCTAATTTTTGTCTAAAAAAATCCCAAAAAACCTTCGACATCTTTACATCGATGTCGAGTGCTTGTAAAATATTGACATTTCTCAACTGGGTAATAACATGATAGCATTATATTCAAAATTTTTACGTTATTAGGATGTGTCGTTGTATTTGTTATGAGGTCACTTTAGATTAATCTGATGTGCACGGACGTATCTAGAGTTATTTTCCAGGGTGGGCACTGGACTATCCTGGGTGGGCAATAGACTATCCTGGGAATGGGCACTAGACTATCCTCGGTGGGCAATAGACCTTAATAAAAATATTATTACGTAAATATACCTTGTGATTTAAAGAACTAATAATGAGCTTACTTATATCACCCGAAGTTCGCTAACGGATCGAGTGACAAGTATCTTTGTATATGAAAATCAAATTAATACTTTAGGCGTTTCAGAACTAAAATGGCTTAAACGACATCGATACATCAATGATTCAGTCAAGACTTGCTATCAGGTGAACCGCTCAAGTGCTTTCTTATATAAAGTGTATTTCAGTCCTACAATCTGTTGTTTTGTGAATTTTCCAACTGATTTCAAGTAGGAAGAGATAATATATATTTCACTTATTTATTTCCTTGCTTATATTTCAAGTCATAATCTTTTGAAATAAAAAAAATAAACCTAAGTAGATTAAGCTATTTTTATGAAATTTAATAAATTCCACACGATAATATAATTTAAATCACAAGCAAATTATTACCGATAGATCCCTCAGGAGAACTCTAGAGATTTACGGCTTCTTGGTTTGCCATTTGGATTTTTTATAGAATAAATCCAATTATTAACTCACTCACACATACGTGGAGTGCACGCAGATAAAACCGCATACAATATTTTTATATATGTACACTTATTTCTTTTTTATATTAGTTAATGTTACGTATGAGACTAGAGAATATCGTGCGTTAAATTATCCAATACAATTATTAAATACAAATTCTATAGAAAGAAAACAGTTTTATCAAGTTAAACCTAAAATGGATCTTTTATTATAAATATAATCGAGCACTGCTTTTAATCAGTCATCGTTCAACGCAACGTGTGGTTCTTATTTGCGATTTGTTCCGTTCAGATGATATGAAGAAAATATAACTCAAATACTATATCATTACGATATAAAAACTTCAAAATCGAAACTATCCAATACCTGTGAGTTTCTGGCACTTTAATGAAGACATGGAGGTTCTTCCTGTTCTCATTCACCGGCTGATTTGGTTTCTTTAAGGAACTCTGCCTTAACAGCTGTCGATCGCACATAGTGATGCACAAACGCTCTTTATGAACTTTTTAAAACACAATTTGATATAGAAACTCCTTCGCGCGCGTAAACGTACGTAGTGGCCGACATAGTACCATAAAAACTGGCTAACGCTGCCACTTGCCACCGACCTCGTATCACACGTCATGAAAGGAGAGGTGCACACGGTCGGTTTTTTATAAAGGAAAATATATTGAATGAAAAGTAGGTGGTAAAACAAGAAATAGTAAAAATGTTTGAAATAAATCATTTTAATTTCTTTTTATATTATTTATTTATGCGAATATTACACATTGCGTCATTACTTGTGCTATCAGACTTTCTTTCGGCGAATTTTTACGATTGTCAAAGTATGGGCATAGAAAGAATAAGACGATTTGAAATTTTATTTTCAAGGCCCAGGTCAAAAGGATTTTGCTTATGTATTTGGCAATTATTTCAAGGAGATCCTGAGAAAAATTGACGAAAATCAAATAAGTGCTATAAGGGTTTTACAGCTTTATCTGAACTTATATGGTCATGCTCGCCCGGGGAAGTACCACCGCCCTACACAAAGACGGCATTAAATAAAGTATGCATGACTTTCTGGGTTGCGGATGACCTTTCCCTGTATTCCTCTCCTTTCCCCTCTTAATCCTTAATATGTTCCCGATCCGTCCTATCCATTAAACTTAATTGTTTTACCCTTGTTTTTAAAACTATATTGTGGCAATAATATAACAATATTGTAATGTCAGTCGTGTATACAAGGCCTTAAGAAGTTGCCGTCAAATGACGAATTTTAATAACGTTTTAAATTGTTTGAAAAGGCGATATGATAACGATTAGATGTTGTTTATATTTGAACGTGCAGAAAACATGGCGTGGTTCTCTTAAAAACCTTTAAAAACATTCAAGGTCATTTCCGACAGAACCTTTGAACTTTAGATTAAAAACAAATCCAATATTATTGTAGTATTTGCATTTGTTTTTGAAACATTTAGTGCGTTGACTGTTTAATTCCTTGAAGTTCGTTAGATATTTCCGCAAAATTAATTCATATCAAATAAAAGACTTACAGACTGTACGTTATAATGGGAGAGTAAATATTGCTCGTAGTTATGTAAGAGTGTTTACAATTGCATATTATTTATTATCAGGTGGTAGAGTACAGCATCAATGAGGTGGTAAAGCATAACATCTCTGCATAGCTTTTGCTGCACTTTTACGGCCACGCTCGTCCGGAGAAGTACCACCGCTCTTTATAAAGTCGGTATAAAATAAAGTATGCATGACTTTTGGGGCTGCCAGATGGCCATGACTACCCTTTCTTTTCCCATTATTTTCCCCTCCAAATTCTTAATCCCGACCTTATCCTGTCCAATAAATTCTATCCAATTTCCCAGGTTGACAACGCACTCGCCACTCTCGCGATAGGATCGCTTACTATCAGGTGTATCGTCTGCTAGTTTGTATAAAAAATATAAATAAAATTGTAATGTGTTTATTAGAGAGATTAACTATTTTTACCG
This sequence comes from Graphium colonna, assembly GCA_025505425.1. Classification (NCBI taxonomy): domain Eukaryota; kingdom Metazoa; phylum Arthropoda; class Insecta; order Lepidoptera; family Papilionidae; genus Graphium; species Graphium colonna. The sequence goes on along the minus strand of JAOCPS010057690.1, from coordinate 3,973 downwards.
AATTTATACGTATGAAATTACCATAACCCTTAACAAAAAAACATTTTTTTTTTCTATCTGTGTAGATTGACAAATCTCCGAAATGGCTGGATTGATTTTACCAAGAAATAAACTGAAAGATAGCTAATGACATAAAAAGCAACCTAAGCTACTTTTATTTTTGAAAAAAGTTCAGTGTAAAGAAAATTAAATCTAAAAGCAATAGCATGCGAGTGAAACCGAATAATACAGCTAGTAAAAAGAAAAAGCAAGTTTTACTTATAATTCTTCTTGCTTCTGTCAGCCTGCTCGACCGTGGATTACGTTAAGGTATATAGGACAAGAAAGAGAGAGTTGCACACTCTACTGCGTACTCACATGCTGGTGTGCGCATTTGTTTGTAATAGGCTCGATACCCATACAACATACGACGTTTCGTTACGTGACAATTTTTATTACCACCCGTTAGCCGCGTTAAGGAACTTCAATCCAAGACCGAGCCGACAGTTCAGCTGATATAAATTGAAAACTGTTTCACACATACGGTGGTAGAACTAGCAGTAGATTTAGCTGCTGCCGAGGGCACGGTTCGAACCGGGTTAGTACCACGATCTCACAACAAAAATGCACGAGTCCATAAAGAACTCCTGCACTAGACCAGAGAATGCATGTGGCCCCTCCCTTCTTCCCGCTTCAAAAAGAAAAGTTCTGGAGAATCCCCCGCTGGGTGTACAGTCAAATAGCGAGAAATCTCCTAAGCGTGGGCGCCCAATATTTTAAATTTAAAACTTTCCAATAATGGGTTAATAAAAATGTTTTAAACTTAAAACATTGGACACCCACGCTTACTTTTAAAATACACTTTATTCCAATTTTGTTTATATTTTATGATACTGAACAATTTATGGTGCGTAGTATTAATTTTAACTTAAGATATGCATTTTACCACCGACAAATGTAGCACTTTTTGTTTTTTTGGTGGCAATATAAACGTATATCTTCAGTTAAAATTAATTTACTCATTTATTCAAGAAATTACTTTCCAACACGAATTCTTCAACTTACGACTGACAAATGGTCCTTATCTGTCTCCGAGATAAAATCTTTGATCAAATCAAGACCAAATCTTTGTTTTCAAGCAGCTACTGAGAGATTGAAGTTTTTCGTCGACTAAAGGATTTGAGTCCATACTGAAATAATTTTTCATAAACAAGAAATTTTCGTGGTAACGTAATGTTTGTTTGTTAAACGTATGTTTAATCACGAGTGAGTACCGCTTGCGTTCGAAGGTTTGTTCGACCCTTGTTACTTTAATGACGTTATGTTTAAAATTAATTTATTTAACTTAAAACCGTAATTCATTGTCTAAAGGGCATAAAATAAAGTATGCACGAATTTAAGGGATGCCCGATGGCCATAAGTACCCTTTTCTTTTCCCACTTCTTTCTCCTCAAAATCCTTAATCCCAACCCATCCTATTTATTTAATCTATTCTATCCATCTCCCAGGTTGACAACGCACTCGCGACTCTCCGAATGTTGCAAGTGTCAATGGGCGACGGGATCGCTTACCATCAAGTGAACCGTCTGCTCATTTGTTTTCCTTTTCATAAAAAAACTCTCCTAATCAACTATATTTAAAAGACAGTTTTACATGTACAATTACCGATATCTCCACCAATTATGAAGAAATTTTAAATATTCTGTTTTATTTTTAAAGATTGACGAAATTTTCTTAAAAAGTGGTCTTATACCTCGGTCTAATAATAACTATAAGTACAAGATGCTTAACTTTGTTCATATGAATCTATTTATTCAGAAAAAAAATATCTGAAAACTATTTTTGAGTTACTTTTTGTACATCTCTAAGTTGATTTGTATTTACCCCGTGAATATAAATTCACATCAACACGAGCGAAGCCTGCGGCGAACATATGGCCAGCTGGCGCGGTTCATTGGCCCGAAAATGGCACGGCTGGCGCCGTGTCCGCTAGGGTACACACAGGTTTCGTAAATAATTACAGAAGTTTCGATTACGTTTACGCAGTGGTCAATTAATATTTACTTAAAATATCAAATTTATACTTTATATATGATTCCCATATATAACGTTCTTGAATATTGAAGGTGACTCTCCAGTCATCTTGTATATAAGAGACACGGTGAAATGTTAGTTATGTTAGTGTAGTTGTGTATTATACAGTATGTATGTATTATGTGTATTATAATAAGTACCTACCTAGATTTATAAGTTTTGTATGTAGCAAAAAATCTAATAAACAATAAATGTAATAATACAGGCGAACTGGTGAAACCTTAATGATATCAAAAGGAAAGCACTAGGTACTCGATTTTAATCATATTAATATAATAAAATTAGGGGCATACTTTTCGATCAAATTTTCCAATAAATAGGCACACGATCAGCTGTACACGCCGAGGGTTGGGCCTCCGGCCGCTCCGGCCTTGCCGTGTTCGCTAGGATTAACATGAATGGCGTAATTAATTGTTTAACTTTTGATTATGTTTACTGAGTGGTAAATAAACATTATTTAATATTATTTTTATTTTTCATATACAATCCCCACATATAACGTCTTCAAGGGTGTCACTAGTGACCCATCATAGGGGTCCAAACGAACGAGAAAAAATACAAAACAGTAAGTAAAGGGATACATTTACCACTGGCATTTTTTAAAGCAAGTAATTCAATATGCGCTAGCAAATTTCTGAGTAAAATGTCACATAAAAGTAGCAACACTTGTGTTTGATGGATTCATGTTTGTACAGACCTTGATTACTCTTGATAAGAATAACTATTCTGATAAATTATAATTGTGACCATATAACGCTACGTTTTAAAGATGTTTCGAGATTTCAATAACCGTAGATAATATTGAGAAGCAGGGTTTACTGGTTAATTAGTTTATTGCGTTTTTTATGGAAAGGAAGACCAACGAGCAGACGGTTCACCTGATGTTAAGCGAACCTGTCGCCCATATAGAAACCCAACATCCGGATAGTCGCGAGTGCGTTGCCAACCTAGGAAATTGGATAAAATAGGTTTATTGGATAGGATGGGTCAGGATTTAGGATTTGGAGGAGAAAGGAGTGGGAAATGAAACAGGCTAGACATCCGTAAATGTCATACATACTTTATTTTATGCGGATTTTATACAGTATCATGTTTTAGTAGTAAAATTAATATACATTAGTTATTCCTAATTATGTGAACTAAATTTTCTACATTTATGTGTACTTATACGTCCGTCAAAGAATTACAGATATTATTAAATAGCATAGCATAGCAAATGCCTGCTTTATATTGTCCCAGGGCTGGGCAAAAGCCTCCACTGGAGAGAAGACAAATGGCAAAGTCCCCCATATAATCTAAATGCGGATTGTCGAACCTTTTTTCTTTATTTTATAAACGGTGTCTTGATAATAAGATTTACGTCTTGTGTTACAAAAGAGTTTTCAAACATACATTACACAGATACGCATACTCAGGTCCGAAAATAACAATTTGTAGGTCATAGGAATATTTGCTCCAGATGGCAATTGAACCCAAGACTTGCGACGCCGCTGCCGACGTCTTAGCAACTGTGCTAACCGGAAATATATGTTTCTTACTTAATGAAATATCCTGACAATGTTTTCTTTTATCGTCAAGCATGTTTACCACATGCATCAGCGCTAGTGTACAATTAATGGAAGAATTACATTATGCTATGTTAATAAATTATTAAGATTAAGATTATCAAAATTATATATGAAATAACAAAAAAATAAAAAAAACTCATACACTGACCCAGAACAGGACAGTCAGGTTTATTAGCTATGATATTTAGTGTCGTATTGGAGCTTCCATGAACTCATGCACCAGACATGCGACCGTTTTACGTATAGCATGAAAGCGGTCGGTTCTGTTTACCGTAAACATTTCTGATGCACAGAATCTTGAAAGGATTTGAACTCCGGACCTCTAGTTTGTT
>JAOCPS010057581.1:0-16493 GCA_025505425.1 Graphium colonna | reverse complement strand
GAATTAGCCAATCTTGTCTGTGACTCCTCTGACACATGGTAAGACAGCAGGTACTCTTTCTACTGTGGCTGGCTTCACACGGTCACCGGGAACGTTGGCGTAGTGCTAGGAGCTTGTTGCCGCGTGACAAACGTCGGATTATAAAATTTAAAAATAAACCGCGATAAAATCCGTAAAGTTGTTTATTTTAAAAATGTCTTATATTCGCCTAAGTTTTAAAAACAAAAAAGGATTAAGAAGTTATTATTAAATTTTATTATTAAACTTATTACTATAAACTTATCGTTTTATTCTTGGCGTATAACGAATGTTTATTTTACGGCTTAGTTAACCAAGAGAAACCCAGTGATTCAAATCTATATTTCGTACAACTCCCTTTTTGTTTTAGATAAACTTTTCTTTCGCATTCGAATGAGATATATTCTTATAAACGGCATTAAAATTTTATTAGTACCTAAGTATTGATTTCTAGCATCTTCATTATGTACCGGTTTACTTTCTTGGAATTTTACACATTAAAATTAGAAACAGAGAAACTTTTCTAATTAAAAAAAAGTTTGTTTGCATGGAATGCTGTGTCACAACGGTTAATATTTTAAAATAGTGTTAGCTTCTCAGTTTCTTTTACTATCCACGTGTCACTCCCAAAGTTCTAAGAGCAAGCATTTAGACTTGACTCTGTGAACCCATCCTGAACAGCAATCTTCGCTGGTCGAACATCGATTAGTTAATATTTGAACATCACCGTAATAAACAAGAAAGTTTTAATAATAACAACCGGCCTTGTCATCTCTAACGGATGATTTAAGCAGCATCACGGCGACACTTGCGCTCGTGACTAAATAAGCCCATACGGGATTGAACCCACTGGCCGCATTCACGACAAGTGTACGCACCCCCTGGTCGTCGGGAGTTAGAGGATCGCTCGTGACGCCTCATACGTTTCGCAGTTTACAACTTCAACCGGGTGTAATCAGTCTTTGTTTGCCCGTCGTGAGGCGTCGCCACTTGATCCTCGGCTAGCTCTTCCGATTGGTTGTTAGAGATGTAAAAAACAACCATGTCACGCTTAGCAGAGTCTTTGAACTGTAAGATGGGTAGGCCTACAGGCCTCTAGGCTTCTACGACCTCCCCGAGCAGAATCTTTCTGGGCAAACGCGACTGCTCTTTGCGATGCACTTGGCCTAGCCTTCTCAGTCGCCACTGCTTAACATGCTTAAGCCGTGATGCTGTGAAGTTGCGCCACGCCGAGAACAGCCTCGTTTGTCATACGATCCTTCCAGGTGATACCCAGAATGCTTCGTAGGCAACGCATGTGGAATGTGTTCAGGCGGCGTTCTTGTTTTGCGTTCGTCGTCCAGGATTTCGCTTCGTATAGAAGTATGCTCAGAACACACGATTGGTAAACAAGCATCTTCGTTTTCAGCGTAGGATGCTTGTTTTCCCAAGCCCTTGCACGAAGCCTTCCGAGCGTGGTGGCCGCTTTGCCTATGCGGTAGTCTATATCTGCATCTAGCGAAAGATGGCTCGACACAAGCGAACCAAGGTAGCAAAACTTACTGACCACCAGCAGTGGAGTGCCATCAAGCATGATAACTGAAAGCTCGGGGCATCCTTGCGCTAATATAACGGTCCTTTTTGCATCTAAAGGCAGAAAAAAGAGGTTGCATGCTCTGGTAAATCAGTCCATCAGACTCTGGAGCTGAATCTGAACGTATGCGACAAAGGCGGCGTCGTCAGCAAAGAGAAGGTTGTCCACGAATAGATCCTCTCTGTGACGCTTTGACTTGAGCAAGAAGATGTTTTACAACCTACCATCGGAACAAGTATGTAGGTGTATCTAGTGTATGCTGATCGTTTCCAAAAGCAACCTTTAGCAATGCGGAAAAGAATATTCCGAAGAAAGTAGGTGCCAGAACGCAACCTTGGCGCACGCCCCTGCATACGTCAAACGGTGTTGACGTGTCACCGTTGTGCAACACTGATCACCATCCACTTGTGGAACGACTGCATTACCTTCAGAAGTTTTGTAGGGCATCTGATTGTATCAAGAACCGAGTACAGCCCCTCCCTGCACACGGTATCAAAAGCCTTGTTTAGGTCGACAAATGCTATGATTAATGGTGTTTGTTGCTCTCTACACATCTCCTGGAGCTCAGAATATGCTAAGTTAGATACAAATTACAGATCTTCATGAAAAATCGTGCAAAAATTTCAATTTCTTTAAATAAAATGTAAGGAGCATTTTTATAGCACGTCTATAGTTTTTATGACCTACCAACGAAAAAATAATAATTATAAAAAATATTGCAGTTTTGATAGTTTATTACATTTTATATTATATAGAATATGCGATCCTTCATTTACCGAGTAGTCTATTGAAAAATTTATATAATATACATACATATTAAATGATATATACTTTTAAAATTATCTCTTTTACTGTTTTTTTCGGACATTATTTCTTGAAATAGAAATATTATAATTTTATTTTGGTTCTCTTATATTATGTTCAAGTTCTTCTTCTATAAAGCATCTCTCTGATGTACGTTTTTATCATAAATTTGTATATATTATTGTAACGTTTTATTAGGTCAACTATTTATATTTTTAAAACGTAATGTTACATCATGTTTAATATCACAAAAAAACATTATAAACATATTATACATACATACAAAGTATTTCATCTTTTCTGTACGAAACATAATCTGTTCTCCTAAAATGCGGTTGAAATGGGCCATCCATTGTACTATTTACCGTATCATCACCACAACATAGAGACCTATTGTTTTCCCCTCGAAAAGAAAACCTATTAAAACAGAAACAATCTCAAATACGCAAAGATGCGAAGAAGGTACTCAGCAGCGAGGAGCTGAAAGCACGGTGTGCTTTTATTATATCTCGATGGCTTCTTTATATGTAAAACTCGTTGCATATTTACGGAGTAGGAAATATTTACGTGTTATATTTTATTTGCCACACGCATCATAACGTTAGCGTAAAGTAGGAGTTGTTCTTAACTTCGCGTCGAACATTTATCGTTTATCAATTAAATGCTTACACGGGTGGTAGAATTATTTAATACATCTTCGATAACTACCTACGTGTAGGTTTACGTATTTATAAAAATAAATATTACTATAAGTTTTAAAATATTAAACTTGGTTATAATTTTTGTTTTTAAGACTGACATATGTAACTTTTATATAAATATAATTTTATCTTAGTGATCGGGTATCTATCTCATCTTAAATACCTTATAAATATGGATATATCAACTTACTAATATTGAGGCAACACAATAGTACGAGTATGTAAATAGTTACAGCAATAAAAATATTTTTTTTGAAATTTTCATATAAAAATTCAATGTTCTTTACATGTTGCCTTTATTATTTATGTAAATATTACACATGGTTTAATAAAATAATTTTACGGACCTTATCGCGGTTATACTTGTTTTTTGTTATTAACTTGCTAAAACTCTATAACCTATATATTATATATTTTGAAACTATTATAATATATTTTGAAACAAAGAAGACCTAAAGCGATTACGAGGTAATAAATATTCGTCGTGAAATTATGTCAACGAATTTTTATGAAACGAAGTAAATAACACGTTCTTAGTTATGACGAAATGCATTTATATTTAACGTCCTGAGAATAAAAAAAAAGCTGGGTTGTAGTTTGTGACTCGACACTGTCATCACAGGAAGCCGTTGGCGCCAGCAATTGATTTTATGTGACCCTTCCAGCATTTTTCATTTTAATAATAATAAAGCAAATAACGGATTTTATATTCTTTCAGATAGTTCCTTGTACTTCGTATTTCGGGTGCAATTTAGTAAAAAAAATATTACAAGAATACTTCGTAGCTTCCCTAAGGTATCAGCTAGTTTAACCCGTCTTTACTATGGGTAAAAGCTCTCATCATGCAGTAATGTAGTTTTATCTTACATTGATTTTCTACCCACTAAGCTTGTCAATTTTTTTACTTTGGTGTTATATGAACGTTATAAAGTTAATTGGTAATTTGTGTAGTTTCATACATGAAAACAAAAATAAATTGTATATGATAAGGTATATTAGTGTTTCATATATAAACTATTGTTTTTAATTAATCTGAAAAATCTCGTAATGTAGTAAGGCCAAATTTAATTTAAATTTTTTACACCAACTGTACCATTCCTTACGTTTGAATAAAAAAGATTATCAAAACTCTTTAAATGTGATTAAGGAATATTACTTCAACTTATATTTTTTCATTTAATACTTAAATTTTTAAGAATTTATTAGGTACAGAATGGTAACCGTCTTATAAATTGGGTTATTTCAGATATCTCTAAAAACAATTTTTTTTCACTCTTTCGAAGGCTTTCTACTAGAACATTAGAATATTTGAAAAACGGCGAAATATTTGGGATATTTAACGGGAATGGAACATAATTCCAATATAGTATTTCGTAATAATTATTTTTGACATCATAGCAAAATCAATGGAACTGTACTCAAGTAAATTTCGGCACTACACCAAGAAAATATTTAGTTACTGCATTTTTATTTACTTGATATTTGGATACATTTCTTTTCTAGTAAAAGATAATAAATAACGTCCCTCAGTGGTATATTCCAGTAGCGTAGCAGAAATTGCAGTAGAATATACAAAAGGTTTGTTCAGGCCGCTCATCGTAACACTCGTGCGATAAGATCAGATGAAGGATGGAATGTAGTGTTAGAAATGAAGCATAATCCCAAAAGTACTGAGACAAATCAAGAGAATAGTGCTTCTTTGATACAAACAGCGCAAAGATAAATAAATAAGTTATATATAAAAAAAATAATGATCCTAGTTATGTCGATTGATCTGTTATTGTTCATAAAAAATGAAAGTAGATAATCAAAAGTACAATCCAACCGCACAAGTTGAAATTCAAGCAAAATCTCGTAATATTAAACGAGTGAATATTAAACATTTTACCATAAATGCCTGTTTTATTTTGGTTAATTTGAAGTGCGTCAAATGAATATCGGTTTTTTTGTTAATAAAGAGGTTTCACCGAAGCAGTAAATGCTCAATAAATCACAGGAAGCAATCAGTACTGACAAATAGAATTAAAATCGGTATATCTTTACCACATTTTCACAATTAGGTTTTCATTATTGTAGTAAATAATGATAATGCATACTTTGATTTTTTTTCTTAAATTTAATCATAATATTATGTTTTAATTTGAAAACTAAGTTCATATAAGATGATTTGTTTGGTTTTTGTGCAAACTAATTATTTTTATAGGAAGGAAGACAAAAGAGAAGAAGGTTCACCTGAAATTAAGTGATTCCGACGCCCATGGATACAGACAACATGAGAAGAGTCGCGAGTGCATTGTGAACTTGGAAAATTGAAAAGAATAGGCTGATTGGATAGGATTGGTTCGGGATATAGGATTTGGTGAGAAAAAGAGAGGAAAAGAAAAGGGTAGGAATAGCCATTCCTCCCTCCAGGAAACCTAAAGGTCGTAGATATGTTATTTATGCCGACTTTGTAAAGGGCCATATAAGTGCAGCAAAAGCTGTGAAAAGATAAAAATAAATAAAAAGTTTTATTGTTAACAGTTAGAAATCGTTTATAAAAAAATTGTTTCTTCAACAACATATACATTAAAAGATTACTGCAATCATATTTATCAAAAAAACCATTAAAATCCCTCTTGCTTTTAAAGCCCGCTTGCTAACTACCACAGCATACGCGCCAAAAGGCATGTTTTGAATATTTTTTCGGAATAAGAAATTTTATAAATAGAATGCCTACTATCTACTGTTTTTATTACCGTATCATTTTGTTCGTATACCGGTGTCTTCGCGAGTGTTCCTTTGTGATGTTTGAATATTCAAATGATAAGCTGAACAACCAAAACAGATTTGAGAAGTAAAGTCTTTGTCTACATATTATCTAGTTAGCTTTGAATTTTTGACGGTAAAAAAAAGTGTTTGATATAACAAAACAGGTTTGTCAGATAATATTTCACAAAGTTTCGCCTGTTGGAAGATTGAACAAAATTTGAAATATCAATAAATAATTATTATTTGACTAGAAAAAAAAAACGCATATGTATAAAACTGTACAAGAAATAAATAAATAAATAAAAATGTGTCATTGATACATTTTATCATCTTGTTTTATCATTTTTAAATGTCCGACCAGTACTGGATTTATATTGCACACACACGTCCATCTACCGTTTCAGCATTTTTTTTCTAGCAGACGGAAAACAATTTTAAACATATATATATATACATTTGATCCTATCATGAAATTAGCTGATACGTGCATTAAAAATAATGATTGATTGAAAATAGATAATGAAAATTTAGAAAGCAAAAATAAGAATTATTTTTCAAAATAACATACATAACATCTTTTCACAGCTTCTGCTGTACTTATTCGGCCGCGCTCACCAGGGAAATACCAACGCCATCTGTTAAATTATCAAAAAATAAAGTACGCATGACTGTCGGGGATGCCGGATGGCCATTTCTACTCTTTTCTTTTCCTACTCGTTTATCATCCAAATCCTTGTTCCCGACACATCCTATCCAATAATGCTATTTTATCCAATTTCCCAGGTTGACAGCGCACTCGCGACTCTCCGGATGTTGCGTGTGTCTGGCAACCAGGTCGCTTACCGTGAACCGTCTGTCTTCCTATCCATAAAAAAAAACTTCAGCATGTCACGGAAGAAATTTATGAACGCCCTTCACATCGAAATTTAATTTTGGAGTGAAGTGACGAATTAACCGCACAGTTAACACTGTTGCATATATAATACAAGATAAATTTAACTTCTATTTGAAGTAGTTTTTATACATTAGCTGGTTCCCGTGGTTACACCCGCATATATATTTTTTTTAATTCAAAGTACATCCTATGTTTTATTCCATGGTTTAAACTATCAGGGTACGAAATTTCATTAAAATCCAATGAACCACTTTTGTGATGGGCAAACGACAATCGAGACGAAAATTCATGTTAGTGAATCGATTTTAATTTAAACATATATGCTTATCGCATGGCGTGCTTAATGGGAGCTAAATTTCACCTTATAATTAAAATACTTTTTTCCCGCAACCTTATTTATATTCTTTTGTGAAGAGAATAATTTCAAAATGGTTACTTTATACAATAAAACTGCAACTGATTAAACAATTTGCTTTCACATGGGGTAATTAACAACTTTTAGTTACAAATAGAAAGAGACCTAAATAGAAATTTTTAAGATTGGAAGAGGAATGGAATATGAAAAAAGGGGTGCTTAAATTTTGCAAATCAGCCAATAAATGCAGCAAATTGATTACATGACACATCTTGTATATCTTTATCATGAAGCTTAGATGCGCACCAGTAAAACCGACTAAGTGGGGTAGACTAGCGCATGAAAAAGAACCCGTGACATAATACATGTTATTAGATATGGCACTATTTAGGTTATTTTTAATTACTTAATACAGAATTTGAAGTTTCTGCTTCTTGTGATAAAGGTAAAAATTAACAAACTTGTGGTGGATTAAATAAAAATTAGAAGGGGCTCCTCTTCATCATCTTTATTCGTTATTATAGCAGCAAAGGAAATATTGTTAAAGTCTTAATAAGATCTACCTGTCTACCTGTTATGAATCAAGACATATAACCTATTGACAAATAGACGGACGGATCGATGGACACCGGAGGCTTAATAATACGATGCGGTTCAATTCCCTTCAGGTACGTAACTCCGAGAAGAAACGTCATACAATATCAGGTCAAACTGCACCTTAATGTAAATTCTACATATTGCCCGTTTGTTCACAGTTTTATGTTCATTTCTGCTCCTCCACTAACTTTACCGATTGCAAATAAAAAAAATAATTTGAAATATATCTATATTTGGATGACTTTTTTTTGGTGAAATTAATATTTGGTAGAGTGTGATTAAAAATAATTATCAAATTTAACATCCTCAGCAATTAACGTAGTAATATTGTTTACATTTGTTATTTAAAAGGCTGTAGTGTTGGGGTTAATTTAACACTTGAAAATAAAACTTTAAAATAGCCAATAAAAGTTGTTAGAATATTTGAAAGCTATATTGTTAAATTCACTTATGCACATACAATTACTAGTATAATAACAAAGCCACAAAAAGGCGTTTGGATAGAGCTGCAAGTTAGACTCAAAAAAAAAATACAATCCACTGAAAAAAAATCTATTTAAAATAAGCTAACTCACCGGTAGAAAATTTTCAGTGTTTGTGAACGTATTTTCGTTTGTCCTTACAGTTTTAAAATAATATAGTATGAAAACTAAAATTAAGCATCCGGCCGCTTAGATAAAATAAAAAGGCTCTGATCGCATCAAAATTATTCCGGCCAATTGTTAGCCTTTAGGGTAATCTCTGTCATTTAGTGTGAATCGCGCCGTCACTTCAAACACACGATTTTCTAAATAAAATTAATTTGTAAAAATGTCCACATGTAGATTATACTGTCTATCTTTAATCTTTGTTAAAATTATAAAGGTCAAACAAAATCATCAAATGTAGTAACCTGTATTCAGTAACTATTATCTATTCGTATTGATTTCCTCAAATAAACTTTAAAATATTATGTAAATATATGAAATAATAGTTCGCTGTGACAAAAGTTCCATTTGGTGTTGTCAATTTATAATCTTTACTTTTCCATATTAAATTTTGTGCTTTATTATGTAAAGGATATCTCAATGTTTTTTTTGTTTCTGTATAAGATATACTCACTACCGTAAAGAAATCATTTACTAAGAAGAGTGCAGTTTAGTGTCTTCAAAAGCTTGAATATTTTACTTTTTTAAAGAAATAGGTTATATAAAATAGTTGAAAAAACTCATATTATCCTTCTTTTCGTAAGGTGTTATATTCCACAGGTAATTCATGTGTTAATTGTTGCTATTTTTAAATAAAATATTCAATAGATATTTTTATGATCCAAACTTAAGAGGCAACTGTAAAGAAATTAAACAAAAAAGATAAAAGGGATTTACATACAAATGGAATTCATGGCAATGTAATACTGAAATGGATTTAATTAAATGTACCAATATAATTTTTATACTTTGTTTATTGATTTTTTATAACAATTCCTTGAATATAAGATACACAAAAGCAAGTCGTATTGCCTCTTGACATTTTCTATCAAACAATTATGGAAAAAATTAAAAAAAAACCTTTTTAGAATAACTAAATATATCATAAGGAAATTTTCTTATCTACAATATTTTTATATTTTAAATATTTTTGTTAATATAAAGTAATAAAATATTATCTGTTCTTATTGATTAAATGCACATTATTATAGCTTTTTCTTAATTAAAATAAATAACTCTTGGTGTCACAAAGCTTTATCCAATTTCCATTGCAATTGTTTGACAACTGGTATCATAAGAAAACAATTGGAATGCCGTAAAGGGAGTGTAAAAGCCAGCTATCACGAACACTAGTATAATAATACTGGCCTGTTATTTTTTGGTCCTTAGTATAAGGAAACTCAGTCTAGATAGTCTAAGTATGGACATTGTTAAAGACATTGATTATTTTTATTATCTAATAAAAAAATGGATAGCGACTGCGTTGAAAATGCTGTTCCCAATCTGGCAACAATTGAAATGCCAAAAATAAACACTATCCCATTAATCAAGTTTCATCCAATACTGTAAAGAGATTGTTTTATCGAGGCCGGCATTTTGTTATTATTTCTTTGTATGTACATAAATTCTATTCTATTCTAGCCAAAACCTCTTAAACATGATAGTATTTATCATGTTTAAGAGGTTTTGACCACTTTTCAGTATTTCCTATACTCTGACTTATATAGATTTCAAAACCTATATACCATCAGTAATAAAAACCTTCGCTACACCCAAAACTGTCTTCTTGAGTGTCCTGTTCACCGTTTTATGCCCTCATCTTTCTTTATACAGTCTTCTCTAATTAAAAGCACAGATTTAGCAAATGTAAAAAAAAAATACAAATTTCACTTTTAAAAAAATGTCCTAAAGGGAGGAATATCAACGTCGCTCCTGCTGTCTAATTAAAAACAATTATAAGTTTGTTAAGGTAAAATGACATGCGCAAACAGGCCTTCCTGATATTTATTATAAGCAAGGATAGAATTAACACGCAAAAAATCGAGACATTTAAAACCGAAACACAGTTTCGTAGAAATTGAGCACAAAGTTTAGCGCCTTCTAAGTAAGCGTTATAACTTTTATAATTTGCGTTCCCGATAAGACAGCCATGGGTTTAGTCGGGCTTCAACTTTTGCATTATTATGATATTTTTTTTAAATAACATTAGATTTACATGAATTAACAATTAATTCGAATTTCTTAATCCACAATAAAATTACAAATATTAGTTTTCTTCTTTCTGTTAATTGGCTTCATACTCGCATAAGCATTAACACTTAGGAATTGCATCTATTGTATTAGACTATTAGCTATTTCAACATACTTTGATAAAAACTGTTATAATAACGAAGAACTGCCCTTAATACCTCAGTTAGTTACCAATTGCGAGTTATGATCCTTGATTACATCATATATTTTAATGTCAATACTAAAACAATTATGAATATTGATCACTAGTGGAGAATCTTTTCAATAAAGATATTTAAGTACAAGATTTTAATCTTGCTAGATAAAAAGTTTCATTTCATATCAGAATTGTAGTACCAAAAAATGTATAAATACGTATATTTAAAAAAAAAATTAAAATATCAAATAACAGACAAAGGGATGGATGTTTTGTAATTGTAAAGAGACTTAATAAAAATATCTGAAATGTCAAATTTGCATATATCAGAACCAAGTCGAATTTTATGATATTAAATTAAAACCGAAATTTTTTTTTTACGTTCGTTGTCGATGATTATTTTTAAAGATACAATGAGGGCTGCAACATTATTGTTATTAACAAGAGAGGATATCGCGGAATCATCGTGCGTTCAAAATGTGTACGGAAAAGGCCATATTTCATTTACATTCGGCTCATGAATATAAAATGAGTAGACTGACATGAATACTAAGCGGATAACACTTAATCGTGCAAACAAGAACTTTGAGTTCACTATAAATTTACACCTAAGTGTTGGTAGCTAATCATAGACTACAAATTGTTGTTCAAGGCTCTAGTTTTATTCTCTAGTTTTTGGAAGTTTATTTTTTGTTATTAACAGTACAGTGTATACCTGAATAAAATTATAAAGCGCAATAGTCCGATATAGAATATATAATACTGCACAAAAGCATAGGCGTATTGAAAATAAATTGTTTATTCAATAGTGCACAAATCCGGTTGTAGGAGACATTACCCATGTAACAAAGCCAAATGACTTCTTTGTAAAAAACGTAAAAATCGATATATCGCTTTCAGAGGCAATATGTATGTCAATAAAAACTTGACTGCCATCAAAAATTCGTCTTGTAGGTTTAGGATATTTGTGAATCAAGTAACAAGTCATTGTGTTAAGGAGTGCACGCACATTGAGCAAGTTAGATTAAGGCATACTTCCACGTTTAATTTATGACAATTTTTCCATTCCTATCATCTAAAATGTTAAAAACCTTGGCTTAAATTTGGACAAAATACTTAGTTATTTAGATGGTATTTTCAAATCTCAAGTGTGGCCCAAAAAGTTATAGGTAACCTACGTTGCCTCTATTGGCTCAAAAATTCTTGCCTCATGAAACGAAAGCAATGCTAATGCAGGCCTAAATTTTTTCTCTCATCGACTACGGTGACGTGTGCAATTTCGACCTGAATGCAGATTAGCTTAACAAACTTGCCCGACATCTGAAAAACTGTATTTGATTCGTTTTTAATCTTCAAATATCACCATGTCACCGCTTATCGTAGCCAACTTCAATGATTGCTTATTCGATAACGACAGTTTTGACGAGCCCTTACTACTCTTTACTCTTCTCTTAATTCTGTGTCCGTCCTCCGTCTCACCTATCTTATAATTTTCAATACCTTTGTGAAGTCGAATAAGAATCTTCGTTTGACGCATAATTGTCTTCTTCAATGTTTTATTCACCGTTCTAACTTCATGAACTCCTCTTTTTTATTCAGTCTATTCTCTTGTGGAATAAGATTATTTTACAAATCAGGATGGCTAGAAGTCTCATTTCGTTTTTAACAAAAGGATCATTTATTACTGACCTCGTTACCAGATTTAAAAAATCGTCTAATTAACGTATTTGCAGTATTAATATTGATATAATTATATTGTGTAACTACTCGTATATGAGTATATATTCTTATATTTGTCCTACAGTATGTACATATGTTTAATTATTTGTATGTATTTATTATAATAAGGTCAACTTTAACTATTAAAACTCAAATTAAGCGAGTATCTATTTATTTATCTTAGTGTATTTGGTATATAAGTTAATGTAATTTTATGAATATCTTTGATTTTTTTTTGTTTTCTTTGGTCACTATACTGCACATATTCCTGATTTTTATCTCCGCATCACCCCGAGGTTGACTGATAGAAACAAAAAGTTTAAATAAATATATAAATTCGATAAACACTATTGTTGCACTTATTTCTGTCCATGTTTATTTTTAGTGAAATTTGTTCACCTGTTCTCTACCATAGCAGTGAATTATTTTAGTGTTGTTTACTGAGGTCGTGCCTATTGTATGAGTATTAGCAATATTTAAAAGACGCACGCAGCGTTTCTAATTATTAATCCTATTATACCTGCTCACGCCATTCATGAATTAGGGATTGAAATTTCATTGATATTTCGCACGTCACAGTTGTAATCAGAATATCTGTCAGGCTGGTGACTGAATTTATCATGCAAATTATAAAGCATAGTGTCATACATTTATAGCAATAGAACTTACACTACCATGTCCTATGCCGTATTGCGTTAAAACCCTTCCTGATCAGACACCTAAAATATGAAATATAATCTTGTAGTTGATTCATGAGTTTCATTGATACTACTTTGATTGATTCTCAAATTACCAATAAAATTTATAAGATGTGGTGGTAACAATGAGCTCATTTACACAGTAATAATATTTTTTTTCACAATTATTTCTTAAATGCATAAACAAATATATTTTGTTACGTATGGTTTATATATGAGATCTTTAATTTCATTTTTTATCATTCAATATATCCAAGAACTTTATATAAGGTACTTGTTGAATTTTTGTTACATTAAGTTTAATGTTGTATTACTTATTATTTCATTTATTAAAATTTGTGTACACTGATTCGTTGAGAATGATTTACGATTTATTATTGCTTAACCATTCAATGATGTCATCTATTGTCTCAATAATATCATTTTCGTGGTCGTTAATCGTGCAAAGTCAGCAAACAAATAAATTAGTACTACGTTATAGTTACTGTATCATTCATAAACAGTTAAAACATGATTGGGCCCAGCACACTGCCTTGCCACACCATATTTATTTTAGCTGTACTCAGAGGAGTACAACATAAAAAAATATTTTTATCTATCTTTGTTACTGTAACACCATGCAGTCCCTAAATCATATAAGGAATCTATTGCGACGCCATTCCTCGTATCGCAATTGCTTCTAATTTTAGTAGCAGTAAGTTATGTAAAACTAGATAAAAGCTTTACACAAATCAAAAAATAAGGACGTAGTGAAATAACTAGGATTGATACTTACAAGTGTTTCTTTTATTAGATGGACATTAATTTTTAATGGGGAAAAATTTAACACAAAAAAATAGCACGTCACGTAATATTAGTAAGTTAATAAGGTAATTATGTTACTAAGTTAGTCACTGTTGATATCACATTTATATTCCTTTTGAAAAAAAATCTTTGCAATCGAATACTTTAAGTTGTCTAGGAAGGCTCGACATATAGACAACAGATAAATTGAGTGTGTTTTGTTAATTAAGTGTTGAGAATTCCATTTACTTCATTTGAACAAGCTTTTATTTTTTTCATATTAATTTCAGCATACCAGGATCGTGCCTTATAATTTTGCCCACGAGTTGCTTCCATCGGTTACGTTACGGACCGAGAGGTCGTACCCCTAAATAGTCGTCAGACCAAATATCGGAGGAGCTGAATGTGCCCGTCAGCGTCACACTCCACCATGCGACTGAACGTAACGGACATTTTTCATTACTGCAATCATAAGATGAAAATAGTATCATATTTGATACTAGTCCTTGCTTTCTAAAGAATATACAAAACAGTTTAGAAACTATACAAAATTAGCATTTGGCATCACAGCAATTACATAAATCGATAAATTGACGTTACTTGAAGACAAGGTGGTGCTGTTTTTAAGCAAGTTTTGAAAGATTGATCAAAATACTATTTGATGCTAGATGTCACTGTTTACGTGTTACTTTTTTAAGTATTTGCATAAAAGATTATGAGTCACACATAATCAGCGTTTCACATTACAACAATTGATTAACAATTAATTCTATGAGTCTCCAAATGTCACTATCTTCGTTTTAACAAACGGAGTTATTTATTAATTCAAATAAAACATTTTATAACGTCATTTCGTCAAAAAAGTCAAACAAAGCGATAAAGTTATTTAATATTAAAGATTTAATAGCAGTAATGTGTAGTCCAAAATTGCAGAGACGAGACGAGAGATTTTATTATGTTCAAAATGACTAAAATATTGTTAATTTAATGCGATTCTGCATTTGACTTTTAACTATTTTTATCTTTACTGCATTACGTCTTATTATTTAGATAATATGGTACACACTTTTACTTATTTAACCGAACTTTATAATATTTAAAAAAAAAAAATGCACAGCAGATGTTTACTAGCGACATATCTGTTTACCACATAACAATGAATATGACCATGTTACTTATTGTATTCTTAATTTTATTTATTTAATCTTTATGCACTAAAAACGTACACAAGTTGGACTTAATGCCTAAGGCATTATCTTCCAGTCAACCTTTGGGTAGTACAGAGAATGAATAGTAGGTGCACAGAAAACAAACTCAAAAGTAAGAATAATAAATACATATATATATATATATATATATATACCACTACGTCAAGTTATATTTGCTAGTTAGAAATACAGAATCATAAGACTTTTGGTTCATTGGCCAACTGAGATAAAATAAAAATGTGATACTTATTTAGTTCCAATTACAACATGTAAATGTATGGTAGACGATATTTAAGTAAAAGCCCCATTAATCTTGTGTGTACTTTCGTACATTACGAGCTAATGTCACCTATTAACCAATATCATAACATCAATAAGGCAATTTTAATTTCAAGTGATGTAATTCATGGTGGCAATGCATTTCAAGTTAACCTTACCAGCTTTCCATCAGATTTCAGCAGTGCTGCTCTGTCGATGCAATAATGAAGGTACTTTCGTTTGCGTGCGTTTATTAAACACAGCTGAGAATAGTAGTTTTAGTGGTTACAGTGAATATTAACTATGCAATTAGAACATTTTCGTAAAATTCTTTAACATTGACACATTTTCGTCTCTTATGTAGAATATATTTTTTTTAATATACAACTACTGCTGAATACATATACACGGCTTCGCTTGTATATATGCAAATTCTTAAACATTTTTTTAAAATTTTAATTTTCTCTGTTTGTTATCCGAGCTTGTAGTATAGGGAATAATTTATTTATCCCTCGGTATCTAAAGATTATATATTCTTTTCTGCACCTATTACAACGTACATGATTTTAATAATGTTCAGTAATCTATACAAATATTATAACGGTAAAAAATTTTAATTTGACAATTTTTTTACATTATATGAGAATAACTCATTTATCAAGGACGACTTTAGGTTATATATCCAAAAAGAAAATTCATGCGGGTAAAATCGCAGGAAGCTGCTTATTATAACATTAAATCTAGTTACAAACCAAACTATTACGCCTATGTTTAGTTTTTCACTAATTTGTAATACATTTCTTTCAATATGTCTTTTGCTTTTATATCTATTTATTTTAAAAATCGATATGTTTAAAAATTAAATTTGTTCAGGTTTTTAGTTAATCTGGATAAAAATAATATGATGAATGTATTGAAACGCGTGCCTTACTATTTCAAAATGATTAATCAAAGATATGAAGTAAATACATGATCATATTTCATATTTATAGATGACCTCAGGAAAGATATTAACACCATACGGCAGAGTGAATGATAGTGTAAGTTTTGCCGCCAAATATGACACTACGCTTTAGAGTTTGAACAGTAATCAATCACGAGCCTAACAGATATTCTTGTTATAACAGTGACGAGCGAAATATGGAAGAAATTTTAACCCCCTGATTTTTGAGTGAGGTCAACGTGTATTTTCGGATATATATTGAGAAACTCTACGTGTGTCTTCAGTATATTCGTACACGTACGATAGGCACGACCTCGACCTCTAAACGACATGACAA
>JAOCPS010057474.1:0-16495 GCA_025505425.1 Graphium colonna | reverse complement strand
TTGGTTCTAGTCAAGCTGTACAGAGTCACCAAAATGTTATATACAAAAAAAGAACCACTAAATCTCGATGTCGTTATTCTCTGCAGAACTGCCTGGGCATAATCTACACGGTGTGGGTGGAGAACCTGGGCGTGCCTCTAGAGACCCTTGTTGGCAACTTGGTCGGCTGTGTACTAGTGCCGCCGGCGGGTGGTCCGCAAGTGCGTTTCAGCATCGGCGCGGGCGATAGGCAAGCGTTGCAGCCGCCGGCCGCACCGCCTATGCCGGTCACGCATACGGCTGTGCATATGCTATTGAGGTTGCTTGGTAAGTGTAAATCCACCAGTTTTTAGCAGCTGCAACGACTTTAAGCTGAGGGAGAGAAATGGAAATAAATAAATAAATTAAAAGAAAGCATTATCTACCGGATAGAGATAATCTTCCCTCCTAATCAGTTTCGAAGGTTTGATATGACTGAACAACAAAAATAATCATGTAAAGGACAATGCCGAAAAGTGGTCCCGAAAATTTTCATGCATCAAGATTAAAATTATTATAATTTTTAACGACATTACGCTTCATGGATTTGATTTTTAAACAAGGAATTTAATTTATAGTATAAGAGAATGAATTTTGCTTTTCCGTCATAAAGTTTCCACAATCTGTCATAGAGCTGTATAATGCAATAGAAAGTATTTTCCATGAATCGATTTTCCGATTTTATTAAATATCTTCGAAGTCCGGGTTTCCCTTACGAAAAGAGCTTCTGTTGTAGCTGATAAAGTAAGTCTAGTCTCCATTAGAAATGTTTGATCTTGATGCAACTTGGTACGGTTTGCCATATAAAAGTGGGCATTGTCCTTTTCATTTATATTAGTACTGTGAATAAAATACGCATATAAAACCTATATGATTTGTTTGTTTCACGTTAAAAGCCTTCCACTACTACTCTTGGTATGTTTTCGTGTACTATAACGCAAGATTTATTTTCGCACAAGTATGAAAAATCAAATCATGTTTTACGAGTCAATTTTTATCTTTCGAAAGTTTACTAAACACCGCTAATCATGTTCTCCTCTTTCAGATTTTGTTTTTTTTTCTTAGATGACTAAATGACATATTTTTTTCATTGTTCCAGGCATCCACAACTCTGTGACACTCTGGTGTGCAGTCATGAGCGAGCACAAAGTCCTCCTAGTATCGCTCGCAGCTGCTAGACTATCCGCAGCATGTCGGGCTCTAGCAGCACTGATGTTTCCCTTCAGATATGCCCATGTGTATATACCGCTTCTACCGGCTGGGTTGGCTGAGGTCTTGGCAACGCCCACTCCCTTTTTGATCGGAGTCCACTCCAGTCTGAAGGAGGAGGTCACCGAGTTGGTAAGAAAATTTTTTTTTATGGAAAAGAAGACAAACAAGTAGACGGTTTACTTGAAGTTAAGCGATGCTGTCGCTCATGGACACACACGCCATCGACACAGTCGCGAGTGCGTTATCCACCTGGAAAATTAGATAGTATTACATTTATTGGATTGAGTAGCTTCGGAATTTGGAATTTGGTGGGGAAGGGAGTGGGAAAAGAAAAGGGTACCGATGGCCATCCGGCAGGCCTAAAAGTCATGCATACTTTATTTTATGCCGACAATGTAAACGGTGGTGGTATTTCCTCAAGTAAGCGCGGCCGTAGAAGTGCAGACAAAACTGAAAAGATGTTATGCTCTATCTGATGTTATATTCAGTGCTCTAATTACATAAAACTGCTACATTCGTATCAGGTTCATCACCCGGAAAGATAGTGCCGCTGTTCACAAAGCCACAAAATACATGTGCCTGGATTTATTTGATGATACATGTTCCTGCTTTTATTTATAGTTATTCGGTAATTTCAAGAGCTATCGGATAGCTATTCCTTTCCTGTTCTTTCAATTCTAAATATGTTTTTGGCCTCTTGTATCCACTGATGTCTGGGATTTGCGTAGTATTTGCAAGGTTTTGGATGTGAGTGAGTGTGACAACTTTACGTAACATCTAGAAGGGATTGGAAACATAATTATGAGCAGGAAGGGAGATTAGTGGACAATGAAGACGGTAAGAATGGCTACCCGTCAACCTGACTAGACAGGCATATTTTATTTCCATTTACACTGACTTTGTATGTGAGGCTGTGGTGCTGCACCATTCGAGCAGTGTGGTGATAGTGATACAAGAGACTATTTTCAACAAAAAAGAAGATTGTTTCATTATTTATCAATACCCAAGTAAAGTTGCAGTAAAAACATTAAGCTTAGATAAATAAATAAAGTAGATGTGTTAATACGTTGCAGCTGGACGTAATAGTGGCCGACCTAGACGTGGGCTCGCTGCACATCCCGGCCGGGGTCAGCATCCCGCGGCCGTCGGGGCGGCTGCTGGCCTCGCTGCAAGAGGCGCTGGCGCTGGTGCTGCAGCCCGAGCTGCGCTCCGCCGACTCGGCCTTCGCGCCGCCGCCGCCCGCGGCCTCGCCCCCGCACATGCTGGACAAGGAGATTCGGGCCGTCTTCATGAGGACGCTGGCCAAACTCCTGCAGGGATACAGGTAACTTGAAGGGAAGGTGGACGATGTTATGCAACCAAATGCCTACTAAAATACTTAGGATTGAGACAGATAGTAGTAACTATAGTTACTAGATAGTTACATTCCTTTTCGTGCATTGAAGATAAATTACTAAAATAAACTCAGAAATATACATTAATGCAAAATAAATTCTAACTAGGCGACGGTGTGATAACCAGATTGCCGTATACTAGGCGTTTTTTTAAAAATCATTATATTATTCTGTCACCCTCTTAATCTGCTGTCCCCTAGATCCGGCGCTGATAGTGTCCCTCGTTGTTCATGATGGCGAGTAGCGTATTCTTTAGTTAATAAGGAGGATGGAGTATGTATGGTAATTGAACGGGCTTTTATGAAAAAACATTAAACGTGATTAAAGTAGAACTTTTTGACTTGACAATCATGTTTTTATATAGTACAGAAATCTTTTTTTTTAATACTGTTAAAGGCTTATAATGCCCAAACCTAGTCCCAAAAATTCTCTCGCATCAAGATCAAAATTACCATTTATTTTCATAATTTTTAAGACTTTTGGCTTTATGGATTTGATTTTAAGTTTGGAATTTAATTTAAAATATAAAGGTACAAATTTTGCTTTACCTACATGACGTTTGCGCAATCTGTCATAGTGCACAAAGTTTACAAAAGTGACTTCTGTAGTAGTTAATATGACAAGTCTCAATAAAACATGTTTGAACCTGATATGGTTTGTCATATAAAAATGGGCATTGTCCTTTATAAGAATCTGGACAATCCAGCTTTGTTTGGCGTTTTTAATTTTCTTTTTTATTTTTTTCGATATGGTTATCAATATTGATACTAAACTAGATAAATTAATACCGTTATGAAGTAACCATTATTTAAACATTAAAATATTTGATTAATTATTTCTATATTCTATGTTGGATTATGACTTGTAATTAATAATTAGTTGATATATAAAAAAGATTTAATATGGAACATTTTACAGGCACTGCTTGACGATAATCCGGATCCACCCGTCGCCTGTGCTGACCTTCCATAAAGCCGGCTTCCTAGGCAGCCGTGGACTAGCGTCATGTCCCTTTGCCGTTCGTCTATTGGACTCGATGTTCTTTAACGGACTTGTTGCGGAGCGGGGACCGCCCTGGCGGCCGACGGACATATTCGACGAGCTGGTGCAGTGAGTATTGCAAAAAGTTTGAATGTGATTAGTGAATTTTATCTGGGTGTTATGAAGAATTCCAACACCACATAATATGCATCAATAAGCAGCGAATGTTGTATATCAAACAAAAAAGTTGCTTTGTGCCCTTTTGCTTCAATTTATTTCGATTGTAAAAAGTATCACTTTACTTACGCCCTCTTACGACTTCTTTTTATATTTTTATTTTATTGTAATACAGGTTGTTCATTAATGTTTTGCATACTTGCCAGGAACCTCCCGGAACAGTTAAGGTTAGAGGCGTTGAATCCGGAACTAGAACTCCAGCACTTACAAGACTTGGCAATGCAGTTACACTTGAACGAAAATCCAAATCCTCAGGTGATAATGACAAAACTAACCAACATTAAATTTATTAGTCACTGTGTCGTTTAAGTTAAATTTATTTCTCTAGCCTTATTAATATTCGTTAAGAAATATAATTTATTATGATCTTCTTTTAGTATTTTGTATTATTTTTATACAAAGGGAGAAGAGATTTAAGCAAAGAAACAGTTCAGGTATTTTTTATTAGGAAATTTGACGAATACGGTATCATATTTATAAATTTCGTTTGCGCTCGTTTGGAGGTAGTTGAAATTATTAAGTTCAGAAAAAGAAAGGATTACCTTGTAAGGTAATTACTTGGTTAGTTCGATGTGTTCTAACTTAATCAGTATATTGTAAATTTAAATTCCGTAAAGTTCGAGCGATTATAGTAGGTTATTAAATAATATGAGGTGCAATATTTGGTGTTTCGAGCTAGACTGGGGCCTTGTCAGTCTATGCTTATGAACCATGCATTCTTTAACATAAAGAACTGGTCCTCCGAGCTAGACTCAATTAACATAAGAATTGGTTCTCCAAACCGTACTGAAGTCGCGTCCAGTCGTCGACGATAGCTTGAACGTTTTATAGGATGACACGAAGGGTTGATACTTCTAACCTGATTGGAGCCATGTAGCTAATAAAAAAAGCAAGGGTAGCATTTCTTGACTAAAAAGCCTGAAGATAGGCCAAACATCTCTTGACGGAAGTGTAGGTCGTTCGGGACGTACTGAAGTCACGTAGTGCCAGTCCGGCTCGTAGGACCAAACCGGATTTGAACCTAGCCACCTCTGCCGTCGCAGGTGGTGTCCCAGGCGTACCAGCAGCGCGTGCTGCGCCCCCCCGTGGGCGCGGAGGCGCGCATCCACCAGCCGCCGCTGCCTGCGCTCGACGCGGCGCGCGTGCACGACGTCATACGCGACGTGGCGCAGCGCAACGCCTCCAACGCCAAGTGAGCATTAAAATTGGGTGAACCTCTTGTTTCTTCCCTGTCCTTACAGTCTTTATTGAGATCCAATTTAGTAAATCGCAAGAACAACGTAACGTGTTATTTAAAGTTTATAGCATTTTGTTCAGTGTTATCAGTATTATTATATTTGCTTAGGCTGACGGCTCTGCGTCCGCCGCAGGCGCGCATCGTGCCGCCCGCAGCGCCCCCCTCCGGCGGCGAGGAGCCCGGACAGCTGCTGCTCACCAATTCGGCAAGAAGGCTCGAAGTACGTATAACAACATAATATATCAGCCTATTGCCGTTCAGTGCTGAACGTAAGCCTCTCTCAAGGTGCACCAACTATCACGCGACAGCCCGCATCCGTCCGTTACCTGCCACCTGTCTCAGCAGACAGCAGATCATCTTACACTTTTATTAAGTTTGTCTAGTCGCTGCCTCCACTCTAACATGTGTCGGCTTCAACGACCATCGGTAGGTATGTAAACGTGGCCGGCCCACTGTCAGTACAGCGTGCTAAGTGTCAGTGACTTTAGTTTTCCGTAGAATGACTTTGTTTCAACAGCTTAACAGTAGCCATTGCCTTGACGTCAAGACAAATACTAAGAGTGCGGATACGCTGCATTTGATATTTAACAGTAATGACGAGTGAATAGGAGGGGTTACGAACATATTAAAAGGATTCGTGAACCGCATAAACCAAGCATATTTTATGTTACGTTGGTGTCGTTTAGAAGCTTATTGTGATTCGATACAGGCCATGGTAGTAAGATGCATCTCGCATTTGTATTCCAGGTGCTGCGGTCGTGCGTGGCGGCCATCTTCGAGGGGCGCTACGCGGACGCGGGCAAGTCGTTCCCGGCGGTGCTGCGCGCGCTGCGGGCGCCCGCCGCGCGCTCGGCGCTCGTGCGCGACCTCGCC
The DNA here is from genome assembly GCA_025505425.1 of Graphium colonna. NCBI lineage: Eukaryota > Metazoa > Arthropoda > Insecta > Lepidoptera > Papilionidae > Graphium > Graphium colonna. The sequence goes on along the minus strand of JAOCPS010057474.1, from coordinate 10,543 downwards.
GCGCGCCTGCCCACCAACAAGCACGTGCTGCAGCACCACCAGTTCGACTTGCTCGTCAAGTGAGTCACTCTTATCTCTACTATTGCATCACATTCGTTACGTACAGGGTGACTGGTTACGTACAGAGAGTCGCGACGATATTAAAGTGCTCGGTACTCGATTGTCATCATATTTATATAATAAAAGAGGGGCATAGTTTTCGACCAAATTTTCCAATTAATAAATTAAGTGTTGTTACTTGAACAGTATCGGAGGTCGTGAACGTTTTCATCCGATCACGCCGGGTCTGCTAGAATGAACATGAATTGCGTAAATAATAATTTAAATTTAGTTTACATTTACTCAGTGATAGATCTATATTTATTACTTTTCTTCATATATAATGTCTTTCATTAGTAAAAATTACTCACCAGTCACCCTGTATGTATTATATAACTGCCTCCGTAGTTTATTGGTGCTCTATAAGTCCCTGCTTTACAAAGCGCAGGTCGTTGGTTCGAATCCCGCAGAGTAAAGAGCCGCAGAGAGCCGAGTAAAGGCAATGCAAGCCGATTGCCCGATAATAAAGATGACCCATGCGTCAGATAGGAATGTGAAGGGTTGGTATCATATCGGATATCCATCCTGTCAAACTATAAGAATAATAGACCACAGAATGCAGTTGCATATAGTTGATTGATCTCTCAAATAGATTGGCCACTTCCTGAAATTTGGTCAGGTGGTTCAGGAGACCAATATAACATTATGTTATGTACATAAATATATATGTTATTAAAATTTTCAATCGTCAATAAAATACTTCTAATTCATTCACTCAAATTCAAATACATTTAAAAATTTGTGCGCGATGACTCATTGTCAATTTATAAATTAATGTTACTTTGTAAAAACATAGAGGGACAAACTAATTGAAAGGAATAATAGGAGAATTTCGATTTAGCTTTCTTTGAAATATAACTTCTTTTCACACAGTATAAGTAAAATTTCAAAGTTATGAAAAAAATCCATGAAGAAAGGAGTGAAAGAAATTAAAAAAGACAGACAACATATATTTAGTACGGAAATATTATTTATTTATATTCTAATCTGTGACATGTCGCTATCGATTTACAAATCTTTCTTTTTATAAGTTAAACTTACAATTTAATAAATAAAATTTGTGCGGTTGGAGGACCCCGCCAGGAACCAAGTTTTTTATGGCAAAACCTAATCGCAATTATAAAATATTTACGTATAATCTATCACGAAAACACAAATACACATACGTTTCTACGAAATTAATGTCTCTGTACAGCGGTGTGTATAGGTTATTTGATGGAGACGGAGAGAGATAGAGAGAGTTGCGTACTCAGAGCACTTACTTGCTAGTGTGCTCATTTGGTTATAGTAGGCTTATTACACACACTCATACATACGGCATGTCGTTACGTGACGATTTCTAATAAATCGTATCTGCCTGTAACGCGTTAACGAACTTCGTTCCAAAAAAACGAAATTAGGTATCTCACGAAACAGAGAAGTGAAGTATATATGTAATATGATTTTATCTAATGTAATAATATATATTTATTGTTATAATTAATGGTTTTAAAATTAAACGTTCACAAATAAAAATCAACTATTATATACAAATTAAACATGGATCTGAACAATTCACTTTTTTATTTTACTTCACAAATGAAATTGCACTTTATTACATGGGCGGTAAAGCTGAAATATGAGCTAGTCATCATAGTCGTCTTCGTCGTCGCATTTCTCGAATTTCACGCCTACCTGTGCGCAAACGAACTTGACGCCGTTCTGTAGGAAGTAGCCTTTCCCTATAAAATCCCCATACATAGCCTTGCTTGGCATCTCGTCTAAGTTGAATATGTAGTCGTCCACTGAGTAGTCACCCTGTCGTATATTTGATATTATTATGTAAGAATGAAGTAACATATTGGCAGACGAGACATATTCATACATTGTTTCCATTTTTTTTAATAGAAAGGAAACCAAATGAGCTGACAATTCACCTGATGTTAAACGATCCCGTCGCTCATGGATTCACACTACATCTAGAGAGTCGTGAGCTCGTTGTCAACCTGGGAAATTGGATAGAACTGGTTCATTGGATAGGATGGGGTTGGGGCTAAGGATTTGGAGGGAAAAAGAGCGGGACAAGAGTGTAGGAATGGCCATCTAGCATCCCCAAAAGTCATGTGCACTTTATTTTATGCCGATTTTGTAACCTAGGTGGTACTTACCCGGCTGTGCGGGTCCGTAGATGAGCAACAAAAGCTGTGAAAAGATGTTATGCTCAACCGCCACACGAACCCTTTTGTATTTACCTCCTGTTTTTTCTTTATACCACTACCCCTATAGTATATGCTATTCTATTATTATATAGAGAATAATAATATATTTTATATATTATTATTCTCTATATCGTTTAAAATTTAAAAGGCAATAAACGTTTATTAATAAGATCCGTTGTCACCCTTATGTTTCTCTGTTTTTCTTAATGTTTTTCTTATAAACTACAAAAATGCTGTTATTTCCCTAATTTACGTTGCATATATGTTGTTGAAAGTGACGTACCTTTGGAACAGGCCACTTATACAATTTTGTCAGATTGAGACCGGCATCGACGTTCTGTTTGGCGTATTTGTCGAAAAAATTTATAGCGCTCTCGTCGGCCAGGACCTGATATGGTTTGCAGCCGCCGTCTACGTATTTGCATATGTCGATGCGTATCTATAATAGAAAACAAGTAAACAATCATTAAAATGAAATCATATGAAAACTTCCTGTTGTTAATACGATTAAAAGGTTATATAATGAAAGAGATGTCTAATTTGGCATAAAAACATCCTCAAATTGGACAAATGTCCAGCACATTCCCATGGTTGAAGTGTTTGAATTAAAATCCGATGTAAATCGAAGAAAATCCCATCGCACATCAATAGAATTTGTTTTTGTTAGCATGGGGTCTTAGTCTATGAGTACTTATATTGAATATAACCCTGAAAAAAATAATGTTAATGCTATAAGATTTTTGGGTTACAGTGTAATCGTGTGTATATAATATTAACTTAAGTGTTAAAAGGCATACGTTTAATTTGAAAGTATGTGTTACAAGCGGACGGTGCCAAGGCTATTGTCAGGATTCTTTTTTGATAATAGTTATATATAGGGTAAAATGTTTATCATTTTATTGATTTAAAAGCTTGCGTTTTAGTTAGAATCTAAGAATTGCTTGAAGATACATTATTAAACAATATATACCGTGAAGCTGATCAAGTAGACTTTACTCGATGTTTATATAGAAAGCAAGAGTTTTGACACAAGTCTTCTTCTTCATGGAAAGGAAGACACTAGCAGACGGTTCAACTGAAGGTAAACGATCCCGTCGCCCATAGACACACACAACATCCGGAGACTCGCGTGTGCGTTGTCAAACTGGGAAATTGGATAGAATAGGTTTATTGGAAAGGATGGGTCAGGATTAAGGATTTGGAGGGAAAATTAGTGGGATAAGAGAAGGGTAGACATGGTAGTTTCCGATTGTTATAACAAAGACTGTAATTTAAGCTGTCTTGGTCGTATCCATTAGTATTCTCGTGTCTCGTGTCTTTCAGTAAACCTACCAAATCAAACATTTGGCATGAAACTCGTTTTTGTACGTGGTTAATACTTTTACGACTGTTATAGTCACATTGTAACTTCGGTTACGGTTGCTAAACTACTCTATGATTAAACAAGTGTGCGAAAAAAATATAGTGCTGTAATTCGGGATGGATATTCGACAAAGAGATCAAGCGCAGGACCGACCTTTTTACATGCCCATCCGACGTATATGACGTGATCATTTCATGCAATGACTGAGAAATTTCAACCTAACTCTGGTTCGTAAAGTTTAATGGTTTCTAAAGACGTTATAAAGACATAGGGAGAAAAAGATAAGTAGAGAGTTTACCGCAACAGTTTCATCGATATCCCGGTCATAGTGGATGTTGAACGAGAATGCGACGTGGGACCTGTTCACGCGACGCGTATCCACGTCCATCTTGCTCGGCAGCGTATCGTCTTCTTCGCATCTCTCTATGTTCACAATCGACCATTTGCCAGGACCCTGTATAACAAATTTATTAGTAACTAGCTCTTTTAAGCCACTATCGTTTCAGTTTCCACGGATCAATGTGTGACGCTATCAATGATGTTATGACTTTGTGTATCATGTGATACATTGCTTTTACTGATAATAACGTTTAAACAAACAAACAGAATATCTCTTGAACTTTACTGTATTGGTATGGACAACTGATTAAAAAATTACTTCATAAGTCTAGACTTACATCTTAATATATAAAAATTACGTGTGACGTAGTTTGTCCGCGATAATCTATTGAATCGATTTCAATCAAATTTTGCTCACTGTGTGCAGTTTGATCGAAATTGAGTGATAGGATAGCTTATATCTCAATTCATAGTCGCAATATTTTTATTGCAAATGATTTGTTAATTTTATGACCAAGAAAAACCGAGATATAGATACGAAAAAGATGTCATAAAACGACACGACGACGATTTTTTTACAATAATATTAATATAGAATTTTTAAACTTTTTAATTAGATGTACTATTTAAATCGTATTTTTTAGTTATTTTAAACTATATTTATTTTGACAATGTAAATTATTAATTTTTCAGTCAAATACCACAAAAAAATTACCACGCGGAGCTCGAAACTCAACTATTTTTACCAATTGTTTTCAAATTTCACCTCAAGTTCAAATCCCAATCCGGTGGAATTTTATATCGGGTATAACGTATCTGTCTTTATTCGTAAATAATAATATCAATCTAATTAATAGTCTTAGCCACAGCAACGCGTGGACGGGCTTGTTAGTATTCATACATATAATGCTACTTTTTGTTTTATGACAAAACATTTCCGGTTTCAACAAACCGGCAAACGTTTTGCCATAAAATAAAAAGCACCAACACTAATATTTCCGTACAAAAATATTAAATTCACGATTAACAAACAGAGAGCTGGGTGTGTGCTGGATTAAAATACTTACGATCTATCCTCATACTTACCACAAATAGAAAAAAAATCAGATAAGCCGAAAAACTCATAAAAATCGGATAACGCCTTTAGGAAAAGTACAACCACTAACACGGAGACACGAGATTTTTATATATCAAATGCTAGTGGATTGGAAACATATGTAGCATAGGAGAAAGAAATGTATGTATAAAGAATGTTGAAATGGTCATTTGCTAACTCTGACGAGCCGGGAATAACTTATCTTTAGATGCATTTAGGGACTGAGCGGCCTGATACTTGCAGCGAAAGGATTTATATGTATGATATTGTGTCGTAAAGTTTAAAAGAAGTATTTTATAATCGTGCACAAATAATGGCATTTTTTCCTTTTTACAATGTACGTAGATATTGCCATTAATCCAATAGTAAAATAACAAGTTGTATACAATTTATACCTGTACTTATATTCTTCACTTACCAACATCTCATCGCATCTACTTATACCAATAAATAGCGCCAGCAAACTGGATAGAAGACTAAATGTGTCCATTGCGCTGACTCCACGAGTTCTCGTTGCATAATGGAAAATTCGCATACAAACACCGAGAATAAATAACACCCTTTACACATTGGTTATCACATATCTATTTGTTGATAACATCTCGTTGTGCTACAACTGTTATGATGAAGGTAATGATGTTCGTGATATTAATTTTCCGCATAGTTGAATTTGTATTTTGATAAATAGTTCCATCTGAATATAAAAATATGAAAACTTGCGGAATTAATTCTCTATCAATGGGTATTACAATGAATGTTCTTTATACCACCGAACCGAATCGATATATATTTGCTGAAATATTAAATAGTTTAATATATTTTTTATTTTATTTTTTCTCATGTTTATTATCTAGGAATTTGATCAAATGGACACGCGATGTTGAACCTTGAAACATATTTTATTGTTGTGTACTTGACTATAGACTTTGAAATTTCGTTTATATTTTAGTTTAATTTATCAAATGATTATTTAACTGGAGCTTTGTAATTGATAGTAATCAATATTAAATAATTATTCTGGGGGTAAATTTATTTACATCATCTTATATATGCAGCTCTTGCTGCATTCGACGGAGAGACGTTACAAAAATACCAGTGTAATGACTATTCCAATTCACTTTTTTGCTTTCTATGTCCAACATTCAACATATCAGTAAACGGTTCTTAATTAAGCTTTTCACTATTTTCAGGTTGATGAATTGCGCATTGCAATCTGCCACAGCGTTAGACGAGCATTCGATAGCGGCAGCCATGTTGCCTCTGGCTACTGCTTACTGCAGAAAGCTGTGCACAGGTGTCATCCAATACGCCTACATGTGCATACAGGTGGGTGTACCTCAGGGTGCATGTCTATAGCCATATTTCTTCTAAATCTACTTTAATGATTAATATTTTAAATTTATTTATTTTTTATTTGTTCCACTTAGGATAATCAAGTGTGGGCCAGTCAGCAGTTTTGGGAAGCTGCTTTTTATCAGGATGTGCAGAGGGATATTAAAGCTTTATATTTACCTAGTCCCACGCATCATCCAAGGGTACCAAGTCCAAGGTGAATCTAGTAATATTGAAATATATGAAATTGTTTGTAACTTTACGTTATTTATTAATGATATAAGTATAACATTTCCATTGAATGCAGTTTGTCGTGAATAAAATTGGAATTATTAGTGTTTACTTGATTTTTTTAAAATATGATATTATAATATTTTAGGGAGGACGAAGAATACATATCATTGTTAAAGGCGCAAGAGCCTAGTGCGTTAGAAATAGCAGCCGAGCAGATGCGGTTGTGGCCCACGTTGCCGCAAGGTAAAGTAAAATCAAATCATATTGTTTACTGTGTCTATTGTACACATTTTTATATCTTTTATTTAAATTGGTCACGTCCATCAAACCAACAATAAATTCTTTTGTCTTAAGAGGTTTTTTAATCAAACAATATTTAAGACCAGCGAGCGTTGCTGCGATATTTTAGTTAGAATAGAAATAGAATCTAAAAATCTATTGTCTACACAGCTGGTAACGCAATAACGAATTCGCTGTAAAAAATGGTCGCTTGCGAACCTTTGTCTACAAAAAAAGACATTTCGCAATATCCTTACGTCTATAATAGACTGATAAATATTTACTGCATACTGCTTGTATTAACCATGACACATATTAATATTGATAATATCTTTTGTAGTTATTTATTTTTAAGTAAATAAAAAATATACAAAGACTTTTCACTAAGCTTAGTGTTGATATTGTCAATTTTTTTCTTGCAGAAAAACAACGAGAAATCATAGCTAGTGAAGAGTCGACTCTTTACAGTCAAGCCATTCACTACGCAAATCGAATGGTTTATCTGTTGCTGCCGCTAGAGGGCGCCGGGAGGAGAGCGGACGCGAGAGGGGATGATGCAGACAGAGCCAGCAATAGTATTACGAATAGGTAACTTACCTTTATTTGGAATCACTATATAGAATAGAGACATCTGGCTTACTACTACTAAATGAAGAAATCTGGCTATTCTAAGTAAAGATTAACTCCAAGGACATCATTTCAAAGAAGTCAATTTTTAAGCTCTTTAAGACAACAGATTAAACTCACTATTCTCCTGCTGCTTTTAATTTCGTACCTAAGTTTTCGCCAATTATTTTTTCAAAGGATGACAACGAGCGTACGGTTCGCCTAATTTTAATCGATCAACCTGGTAAAGTAGACAAAACAAGTTTATCGGGTGGGAAATATCGGGAACATATTCAGTATTTGGAGGGGAAAGTTTTTGTTTGTCAAATAATAAACAAATAATTTGTATCAAAAATATTGTGACTATTATTGAGACATATGAGATACTTTGTTAGGTGGTGGAGCACAACATCCTTTCCCAGCTTTTGCTGCACTGATACGGTCGTACTCCCCGGGGGAGGTACCACCGCCCTACATAAAGTTGGCATATAATAAAGTATACACGACTTTTTGGGTTGCCATTCCTTCCTTCTTATTTTCCCACTCCATTTCCCTCGTAATCTTTAATATATTCCTGACACGTCCTGTTTCCTAAACCTGTTTTATCCATTTTTTAAGGTTAACAACTCTCCGGATGTTGTGTCCATGGGCGACGGGATTACTTGACATTAGGAATGAGAGGGCTCTGATCAAACCACTTAATTCATAATATTTATTCGGATTTTGCAGTGTGGCAGAGTCAGATAGTGCGGATGCAGAATCTGGCTTCGAGGAGGCGGATCCCGGTGAAGCTGGGAACAACGTCATCAAGATGGTATCAAGATTCGTTGACAAGGCATGTGACAAAATTTTCGTAATAACTAATTTAAACACTAACCTTTGGTTTGTACAACTTTGTTTGATTATTTATATAAAAATAAAGTCATACTAGTTACACCAGTCGAAAACGGCAGGACCGAGTTTTTTTATTTCTCTACCTATAAAATATAAAAATATTAACGGGAATATTACTTATATATTTTTTAAACTTAATGATTTATTTTATTTTTTAGGTTTGCACAGAAGGCGGCGTGACAGCCGAACACGTGCGATGTCTACATCAAATGATCCCTGGCGTGGTGCACATGCATTTAGAAACCTTGGACGCGGTTGCCAGGGAGAGTAGACGATTACCTCCTGTTCAAAAGGTACTCTTCTTATTTTTTAGAATAACCACTGAAGGAAGTTATATCGAGATCGAAAGCATGAGGTAATAAAATATAAATGATAATAACCTAGAATATATTATAAATTGTTGTTGTTTAAATATTGTAAAGCTCAATTTTCAAGCTTAATATTCGGATAATAGAGTGCGAATAGTAGAGATCTGTAAAAAGTTGCAATACTTGGACCCTTAGCCATAGAGTACATAACCGCATTCATGCCCGCCCCGTGCTGACTTGTGCAATGCATTTGTCATGATCGGTTTTTAGAATTATAACAGTAAGATTCACAAGAGTTTCAAAACCTTAAGCTTAAATTCATAGAGTTTGTTATCCTTATTCATATTCAGCGTGACACTGCATGGGGCGTTTGTAAGGCTTATACGAGGATTTAAATCTCAATGTTGAAACTATAATGTAGTTTCTTTGGTAGTATCATCATAATTTTTGTTTAGACTTGTTTTTAGTGACTATTGTACAAGACATATGTCATTATAGACATGCTGAGTTTAACCTTAATGTATATGTCATAAAGTGCATTATCATCATTCTCATTCAGGCGAGAATCGTGGCGCTGTGCCATGCTATGACTAACGTTATTCCTTTATACAGAGTATACAGAGTTAAATATTCGAGGCCGGTACATGTGTCAATCATATGTGAAAAATAAAAATATTATTAATAATAAATATGAATTTATTACGGAGGAAATTTAATCGAAAGTTAAATAATTACTAACGCAACGTAGGGAAAGGCGGTAGGGATCTTTTTGGGGTTGACGACTTCCGCGTATCGCCATATGTGAAATTTTGTCAAAACGTATGCGTTATTTTTTATTAAACAATTACGATGATAATCGAGTACCGAGTGCTCTCTTTTAATTTTCTAAGTGTCTCACCAGTCACATCTATATCGTTGTCGGCGTTCACAAGGAACTTTAGCCCTTAAGACCGTATCAAATAAAGCATAGAACCCGTTATCCCGTTGGCGTGCAGGCGCGCATCGTGGCGCCGTGCATGGTGGCGGGCGAGGCGGGCGCGGCGCCGGCGCTGCGCGCGGTGCTCGTGGCCGACGGCCGCTCGTCGCCGCTGCTGCCGGCAGAGGGCGCCCTCTTCCTCACCAATTACCGGCTCGTCTTCAAGGGCACCCCTATCGACCCCTTCGGTAAGTGTTCTCATATTACCTACTAGGTCCCTGCGAACTTTTCTTCAAATTTATTCACTATCATTTAAATTTCTCATAGACTACTGAACCGATATTCATGCCCATACCATATGTACACATAATATTATGTACAACATAGACGGGTACTTGGTTAAAAAAAACTTTGTTGTTTTATATTCTGAAGAAAAAAAAAACGTTTTTTAAAAGAAAAAATATTTTTTTAAAATTTTATATCGGTTTGTAAAGCAATAACGTTTTTATTCAACTTGATCCAATACTTAATTTGTTACCCTTACTAAATCTTCTTCTCGCTAGCCGTATTCCAAAGTTACTTAGGGTCAACTGTGAAAACCAAATATTACCTGAACATCAATTTTTCCACAAAACAATTGGCATCTGACCTCAAACCTTCAAACTAGGGATTACTTGTCAAGATTAAAGGCACTAATATCCTATAACTGGGATAGATTTCTTACTTGTCCATCCGACGCATAAAGCGTTTTATTTTTCGGACAATCGGATGATTAGCCTGTATCACCCTAACCTAATCAAGAAATAACAACACTCAGTCGTTATTCTCCCCCCATAGGATTCGAACCTACGACCTACGATTTTAGCAAAGGCCTATACC